>JADBJO010000457.1:579178-586678 GCA_016801955.1 Conus betulinus | reverse complement strand
CCCTCCACAAAACGTTGACCTCATTCAAACGATATTTCTCAAGGGAGAGCGTATACCTCTGCAGAGTTGGAAAACTCTCGCTCGTTGGTGTACGACTGAGAGACTTTGTTAGACCTGTTGAACGTGAAATTGTTTTTGAATGGGCTGTGTGACATAATTTTAACAACCTGTTTGTCCCAAATTTTGTTTATCTATTTATCTGATTCCAACATTTTGTGAACTTGAACGTTTATGCTTACAAATCGAGAGTGCAAGTCTAGGTCAGTTTTCCACAAACTGGTTTCTATTTGCGGAGAGCATTCACCCGGTAAATTTCTTTTCCGCGAATCCACAGTTCTCACTGAGCGGTTCCCCAACCAACATTTGCTCAAAGATCGTCGAGTTACACGTGAACATCTTGTATCGAGAGCAAACAGACCCTGCTCTTCACATTGAAGACAAGAATCGTCGACATTTCGTAGCAGGGCGTTGTGTCTATTATATTCTGCAGTCATAATGCAACGTCTCACGTCCAGTTTGAGCTTGTCCTTCGCGTGCTCTCTCAACGCAGCAACACTCGTCTCTCTTTCTCAATATGTTTTTGGTTTTGTTTTTAGCGTGCGAAAATAAGTGAGTGTGTGTGTGTGTGTGTGTGTGTGTGTGTGTGTGTGTGTGTGTGTGTGTGCGTGCGTGCGTGCGTGCGTGCGTGCGTGTGTGTGTGTGTGTGTGTGTGTGTGTGTGTGTGTGTGTGTGTGTGTGTGTGTGTGTGTGTGTGTGTGTGTGAGAGAGAGAGAGAGAGAGAGAGAGAGAGAGAGAGAGAGAGAGAGAGAGAGAGAGAGAGAGAGAGAGAGAGAGAGAGAGAGTTTCTCAAAGGGAAGCACTTTTCATCGCTGCGTCAAACTCCTAACAGTTCGCCAAGTATGAGCTCTACGTTACAGAACACTTTTTGCCGTATGAGCTCTACGTTACTATCTACTATCTAAAGCCCATGGACGAACTGTTTAATTCATGCAGGACACAATAGAAAGAGAGAATCGAAGGCAAGACAGGAGAAATAAGGAGGAGGGAAGAGAAAGACGAGTGGCTGATGAGAGGGGGTCGGGGTTGGTGTGTGTGTGTGTGGGGGGGGGGGGGGGGGGGGGGGGGGTGTGATGATGATAAAAAGACAAGAGAGATGAAGAGAAGGAAAGAGACGTGAAGGTTGAAGGAGGAGGAGAGAGAAAAACGGAGGAGAAAAATTCCTACCTCATTGAGAGAATCGAACCTCGTATTATTTCTAGAAGCTCCGTCGTATGAGTTGAAGCCGCTGGGCCATTTCTCCGGTCAGCTGGTATTTGGGTGGTAATGTCTCTGTTCGTTCCTTTTGTAACTCCCGTAGTCGTTGAATCTCGAGGACATCCGAATCTTCTAGTTGGCTGCATTCAAGCTTAACGTGCCGACACCCACTTCAGGGGTTATGGTCTTCAGGAAGAGCACGATATGAAGATGAGCGTTGAGAATTGCAGCTTTTATGTTGGACGCCCTGCGATTCCAACTCAAAAGGTTCTTCTCTTTCCACATCCGCACTAACACAATAGTCGGGTAACAGTGAAAGGTAAGGGAAAGGCGAAAGGCAGGGGGGCAGTGTGGGAGTGCGGGGGGGGGGGGGGAGGGAGGTGGAGGAACTGGAGGTTGGGTGAGGCTTGGGTGCAACGAAAAACGGTTTGAAAATGGTTCGGAGGGCACTACAGTTAGTTTTCGATGACAGTTACCCTTTCAAAAGTATGTTCCCAAGTGGCGTTACCTTTTGTGAGATTTGTTTGACGTTATTTTATTTTGTGTTTGGAAGGGTGGAAAAGTTGAGGGGACAGGTGAATTGGGGAAAACGAAAATAGTGCGGAGAAGGAAGCGGTACTGCTAGAGGGGGCATCTTTAAACTGATGTTTAAATTGTCGTTTCGGAAATGTTGAACCAGGACCCAAAAGTTGAAAACTTTTTGATAGAGCCATTGAAATGTGACAAGAAAGACTTCAGCCTATAATAAAAGATGAGAGAGAGAGAGAGAGAGAGAGAGAGAGAGAGAGAGAGAGAGAGAGAGAGAGAGAGAGAGAGAGAGAGAGAGAGAGAGAGAGAGAGAGAGAGAGGAAGTGGAAGAAATTTAAAGAGGGAGCATTTCAGATAGAGCACATCAGTGCTTTCGCCGTTGTTGAGCCTCCTCTGGCTAATTTCGCCAGAACATCCGAGATTCCACAGTATGCTTTTGTATCATTATGTGCCGTTTTGTTTTTTCAGAACATACAGTACTGAGAAAGGAGACAGTCTTGGTACGTTCCTATTGTTTTTGGGAAGATGTCTCTGCAATTCTTATTCAAGAGAACAGCACTATTTGCATTCTTTGTAAAGTTCTGCTGTGTCTTGGATGAGCTTTGATTAGAATGGCTCTTTCCCGTGATTTGCCGCATGCCGTCATTCCAGACGCCATCAAAGTCTTTCTTGAATTGATGAAATTGCTGTGTAGATCACAGTAGTGTATTTGACCGCAACGTGTTGTGTTTTGTGGCACCAAGTCGGATTGTATAATATTGCAGTTTCTCGTATTCATGATGCGAAAAAAAAAAAACGAAAAAAAAAACAAACAAAACAAGCAAACAAACCAATGCCGCCATGGTCTTTTATCATTCATCATCTTATCTGCGTGTGTGCTTTCACTTTCCCTGGGACGCGAACGACATTTTGTTTGTTCCATTTGTTTTTCTATTTTAGAGATTTTGACAAGTGTTAGTCTTCAAAGCGCAGGACAGAGGCACAACGCTTTGTCCCTTTGTTTCTTTGATTCTTAATGAAAGACAGGGTGTGGTTCAGACGGGTACGTATTCCAGAGGATTACGTTCGAAATTTTTCAAAGAGAAGAACAAAACAAAACAATGCCCTTACAGGCAACACTTCCATAGCCATGCGCTCTTCACATCCGCTTGAAAACAGTGGGGGTTGTGTGTGTGTGTGTGTGTGTGTGTGTGTGTGTGTGTGTGTGTGTGTGTGTGTGTGTGTGTGTGTGTGTGTGTGTACAGACTTGACAGTTTCACATATCGCAATACCAGAACAATCGCTTGTCGACCAGGCTTGTCCTATGCAGGGGAAGTAATTCGCAAGAACAAATATACGTCGTGGGGAATAGCCCCGCCTGCCTGGCGTGTTGGATGGGGGAGTCGGTTGTGGAAGAAGATTAGCTTAGCTTGCAGACACTGTATGATGAGATTGATCTTTTTGCTTCCCTTGATGCTCGCCCAATCCTATCATGTCAGAAGCAGAGATCATGTGGAAGAAATGGACCCGGAGCTGCCGGGCCTGCTGGCGCTGGTTCCATGTGTCGATAACTTCATGCTAAGCAGGTGTTCTGCCTGTCTCCTCACTCAGACAAACACAGAAGTCATAGATTGACTTGTGTGGACTAGGGGAGTCGGAATTTTCTTCTCCTGTTTATGAATGAATAAACAAAACGTGTTAGTGAAAATGGGAGTGAAAGAAACGGGGAAGGGGAATACTGACTGAAACCAATTTATTGTCAGATAACTCAAAGTTGTACTGACATTTAAGAAAACATTATGAACAGAATACCAACGTTTTTCATTCAAAGCAAAGAAGCATAATTAACACACCAAAAATACGCGCGCACACACATACACACACAAGCGCACACACATGCGCGCGTGCGTACTCACGCACATACACATACACATACGGACGCGCGTGCCCGCGCGCACACACACAAAAGTACGCACTTACATAAATACACAAATACACGCATCTCAATACGAACACACTCATACCCTCACATACACTCAAACTTGCACACTCACACACAGACTTACACACGCCCACACACACACACACACACACACACACACACACACACACACACACACACACACACACACACACACTCATACTCGAGCACTCGTACACACATGCATTCACTCTCATAAAACACACGCATGCACGCACACATACGCGCGCACGCACATACACATCCACGCCCATTCAGGATACGCTTCGGTGCTCGCACCCCGATCCGTCGGTGCGCAACAGCAGGGGCCCAGAAATCCACCAGTCGGACATCGACACAAGTTTGGAGCAAGCTATATACAAAAAGTATTTCGGAAGGATGTGTGTTCCATCAAACGGGATGATGTAAGTGTGCTGCTGTGTGTGAATCAGACGACGACCTTCAAGAATATTCCTGCGATCCGTGTTCGGAAGACGATCGCTTTTTTCTGGTTTAACAACCAGGAAGAAAGACACATGTCATAAAGAGGAATGTCTTAAATTGTCCTGCATTTGGAAAGGGAAGACGCATCGGCAACACGAAGCATGCAGAGACCCAAGCATGTGCTGCACGCTGTCCACGGACTGATCCAGTTTTACCTGGGGAGACCGTCGTCTACAGAACTGACAGTGAACACCAGTGACATTTTCTCGTTCATGATTTCATCACGTAAAGTGAAAAAAACAGGATATTGCTGTGGTTTCCATGTTAATAAAATCGAAATTGAGTCGCGTTTTGTTATTGTACATCCCGCCGATTTGCTTAAAGGGCTTTTACAGCCTAACAGCATTAAACTTCGTACAACACAACACACACACACACACACACACACACACACACACACACACACACACACACACACACACACACACACACACACGTCATTTCCGTGGGTATTTGAGTGATTTCACGATGAAAACGCCTAGGTTATGCAAAATTTATCATTCTATAAAGTCACACTTCAGACACTGATCTGAATGATGTAGGTCGTTTCTTTTGAAAGAATGGCCAACAATAAGAACGCTAACGGCCATGATGTCAAAAAACAAAAAAACAAACAAACACAAAACCCTCATTACTTCCACCAACAATCACCGAAACAGATAGAGGGATTTTGGTTAGCTTGCGGGCACATTAAATTCTGGTCGTGTTAGACACTGCTGGCCAGAGGGGGAGACTATTGATCGCCTCTCTCCGAACGACGAAGGGCCTTTCTCTCTCCAAGTCTTTATCTCTCCCTTCCATCCTGACAATCCAACACCACCACCACCACACCACCACACCTCTCTCTCTCTCTCTCTCTCTCTCTCTCTCTCTCTCTCTCTCTCTCTCTCTCTCTCTCTCTCTCTCTCCTTTCCTTTTCAATTCCATTTGATGACTAAAGAAGATTGTTAAACACAGCTGGCGGTTTGGAGCAGTTGCTGTTCTTCAGTTAGTTTGCTCGGATTTTTTTTTTTTCAGAGTAAGCCACCGCCAGTGAATACAATGTTACCGCAGTCAGACAAAAATCAATAACACCAGTTCGAAGAAGAAGAAGAAGAAGAAGAAGAAGAAGAAGAAGAAGAAGAAGAAGAAGAAGAAGAAGAAGAAGAAGAAGAAGAAGAAGAAGAAGAAGAAGAAGAAGAAACAACAACAACAACAACAACAACAACAACCACCAGAAAACCAATCCTCCATCTCCATCACTAGAACGAGAAAAAAAAAAAAAAAGAAGCAGCGCAGTAATCTCCAGCTCGTCTAGTTGTGTACCCACGTCGTGTCCACAGGCGGGGAGAGGAGCAGACAAGGTTGAAGCAGACAGGAAGATTAATCAGCAATCCAGGAAGAGAGGGCGACACTTGTAAGCAATTGTGGCACCAGCGTGATGTCTGAATGATCATGTCTCCGCCAGCCTGCCGGCCAACGCCGCTCTTTTGCTCTGCACGAAGGGCCCGCTACTCTCCTGACACGTCCCCGGCCCGGCAGAGTGCTTCCCTTTGGCACAAGATGGATGAGGCCGGCTTCCGCTATTGATCTTGCTTATTGAGAAGTCGGTGCTGTCTGGCTGAAATATCTGCGGAGGGTGTCGTAAAACAAAAGACAGGCAATGGAACGTCGGCGTTGACAGAGAGTAACGGCAGCTCGGAGCAAGATGGCGCCGCGGGCCACGACCTCCGCGAAATAGATTGAAGAGCTCCAGGCGAGGGGAGAGAAATATGAAGCAACTTGGACAAAGGTCAAGCAATTTCTGCCGAAACATATTAGACCGCTGGGCTGAAGTGGCGTGTGTGCTGCAATATTAGTCTCCCAAGAAATATCGAAGTGCCCCATAAGGGTGGTCAGCATGCTCCTAAAAAAAAAAAAAGGGGGGGGGGGGAGGGGAGGGGGGGGGGGGATGGGGATGGGGAGGGGGGGGGGGGGGGAGGGGAGACGGGGAACGACAGAGTGCCTATTCTTGAAATGCTCTGCAAGAGGGGCCCGCTTAGAAAGGAATGGGGGTGGGGGTGGGAAAGGGGAAGGGGGGGGAGGTGGGGGGGGGGGGGGGGGATGGGAAGGCCGCCGGGGGGGGGAGAAAGGGGAAAAAGGATGGGAAACAGAAGTGCCGGTTATTGCCAGATGCAATATTTCCCTGTCAGTGTCAGCTTTACTCAAACATTTACTGGCTGGCTTAGGACGTTCATTTTGCGCAAGGATGGTGACGAACGGAAACAAGGGAAAATAAACTTTCACTCTCTTGACCTCTTGCAGCGATCACATTTTCCTTCATATGCCTCGTCTTATTCGACAGTTTTAAGGAATGATGGACTGTTCTTTCTTGACTTTTAATCTGATGTCAATGGCAGACGATTGCCGTAATCTGAAGATAGTGGGGTGAATCGCCATGACATCAGCTGGACACACAGATCATAGGCTGAAACTGAAGGTGAAAAACCACACCAGCAGAAAGTGGACAGGATCTGCTTTCAATCATCATGATTGTGGTCAAGCCAGTGGGTGTTCACACTTCACACTAGATCTCAAATGCTCAGTGTAAGCTTGAGTTTCACTGATAAGGCGTCCCTGCTTGTGGACTAGTAGGGTCATTATTTTTTTTTTTCTTTTTTCCCTTACCAACATGAAACCTCTCTTCGTCCACCCAACACTAAATAAAAACCTGATTCGGTTCAGGGAAGGTTTAAAAGCAGCGGAAGGAGAGGGGTGGATTCCACTTTCCAACACTAAATAAAAACATGATTCGGTTCAGGGAAGGTTTTAAAAGCAGCGGAAGGAGAGGGGTGGATTCACTCTCATCCCCTGGACAGTGTGTGTGTGTGTGTGTGTGTGTGTGTGTGTGTGTGTGTGTGTGTGTGTGTGTGTGTGTGTGTGTGTGTGTGTGTGTGATATCTGCTTAACAAATGTTTTCACATCGTTGTCCCCCAACTGAATGTTTCAGGTTCAAATCATTTGACTTAACTTGCTAACAGGATCCGCGCTGCCACTTTAGGATGTGTTCCACAGCTACAGGGTCTACGCCACGACTCTCCCGAATGTTGTGTGCACACAAGTATTGTCATGGCATTCCTTGAGTCTCTCAGAATTGCTGTTCTGTTTCATTGCTGGAACTGTGTCAGCCGATGCCGCCAGGACCACAGCTTTTGTTATGCTGGGTTCGCTTGATGACCGTGGTCTCTTTTCTGTGGACGCCATTTTCTTCCATTCCTTTTCTTTCCCTCTGCCAGTGCACTGTTTATCGCTTCTGT
>JADBJO010000457.1:561678-569178 GCA_016801955.1 Conus betulinus | reverse complement strand
GGACTCAATGACACTATCTCTACTGGGACCCGGACCCCATGACATTATCTCAGTGGTACTGGCACCTAGCAATAGTATCTCAACGGGACCAGGGCCTTACTGTGTTATCCCACATAGTCCTCTCAGACTTAATGACACTATCCTGATGGTACTGGGTCAAACTGGCATGCTCCCAATGCCACTGGAACCAAACTGAAATATGCCAATGGCACAGGGGTCTGATGAAATGATCCCAATGTACTGAATCTGATCCCAGCGTCCCCATGGTACGGGGACCCAATGTTGCTATCCCAAAGGTACCGAGACCTAAGCACATTATTCCAACGGCACTGGGGCTTGATGACATTCTCCTGAAGTAGAATCAGGACTTATAGACATTATCCCAGTAGTCCTGTGACTTAGTGAGGAATGGTGTGTGTGTGTGTGTGTGTGTGTGTGTGTGTGTGTGTGTGTGTGTGTGCGTGTGCGTGCGTGCGTGCGTGCGTGCGTGCGTGCGTGTGTGTGTGTGTGTGTGTGTGTGTGTGTGTGTGTGTGCGTGTGTGTGTGTGTGTGTGTGTTTGCACGCGTGCGTGCGTGCCTACGCACCCGCGTGTGTATGAATAAATTTATCAGTAACAATTCTGTTGCAATCTGATCAGCTTTGGTATGTTACAGATCGTTGTAATTCAAGAATTTTGTTCGACATGAACAGTTCTCAAACTTCTATATCGTTTCACATTGATTCGCGGTACTTACGCAAAGCTACACCCAGTATGCAACAAGCGCACACGGTCATCAGATTACAGCAAAAGCGCCAAAAGGAACACACTTGCAAACTTCTAAGTGACTCCTGCTGTGGTGGGGGTCTACGATTACCCTTTCCTCTGTGACGTCTTCGGGAATCAGCATTAACAGAAGTTGGGGAGAACTAACCGGAGTGGACTTCGTGTGAGGAGACCTTTAGGGGAAGAAGACGCACATACAAATCCATAACTGTAATGCAGACAGACACACGCGGCTCGAGCAGCCAGTGTGGACTTATCTAGACTGACAAGGAGAGTACCGATATCGGACAATTGCTCATTCTGTCTGATCAGTGCGAATACGAATTGTGCCAGAGACGGGGAAGGGAGTTATTTTTACATGACGTCTACCCATGTGTTACCCGCTATCTCGCCAATTATTCCCACACACACACACACACACACAAACATAACTATCCAAAGCAAGCATGTTAGGGGAAATGGAGTGGTTTGGGATCTGGGCTTTGTATGTTTCACCGGTTTAAGACATTCTTACTTGCTCAAGGAACTTCGAGGAGAAGAATTGTAAGTTTGGTAACCGCGGAACGGGGAGCTGTTTCGACAATAACAACTCGAAAAATTCGACATACAATAGCTTGCAGATTGCCATGAGCGTGCGCGCAGCGCGCGTGCACACACACACACACACACACACACACACAAGCATTGACATCCGCATCTCCATTCAGATCCGTATACCACCACAACAAATTCTCTCCCCTTTCTTTTTTTTTTTCTCTTTCGTCGACCGATCCCACCCTTCCCCCATACACACCTTCACATCACAATGATTTATAACCCCCCACGTCCACCCCCCTATCCCACCCCCAACTCCTCCAGCGTTGTCCCGTTGTGTCCAAAAGGTTTATCCCGTCACCTCCTCCTTTCTAACCTTTTCTTTCTCCTCCTGTCACCCATCCCCCAAGCTCTCCGTCAAAGGCAAACCAGCCCACCCTCCCCGAGCGCTGACAGTTGAGAAATGGCGCCAGCCGACAATTAATGTAACATGGCGTGTTTCTCGTGCTTTTCTCCTTCATTTTACATGTGACGGCGCGCGGCCGGTGTGGCGCAGGCGCACTGGGCCTGTGTGTGAAATACGATCTTTTTACCGTCATGGTAAAAAAAAAAACAGAAAGTGGCCCTGTCTTTTAACCATTCACTGAGTTGTCACTGTGATTGGGGCTTCAACACTTCAACAACGGTCCCTTTTATGAAACTATTTTGGTTTTTAAACGCATGCTTTGAAACTTTTGTGAGGAGGTTTTTTTTAGCCATTGTTGCTAACTATCCAGTGTTGGTTTTTTCTCGTCGGCAGCATTTTGTTGAAGACATGTTGAAACATACATTGAGAAAAGTTTCCGTGCTGCGACCATTTGTTGTTTGGGACGAAATTCTATGGCTTCCTGTTGTCCATCGTAACATAACTGCACAGCTGCAACTCAATCTCTTTTCATCCAGACACTGTTTCGTCTTCTACCCCCTCCCGTGCGTCACATATGTCACGTGACAAATCGGCCCAGTTGTCCAAGAGCTCCATATTGTTGACAGATCAGTCTGCGGCCAACCGAAGCATATGCTTTTTTTTTTTTCTCTTCAACTTTATTTTTCTTCTTGCACTTGCAAACGATCAGTGTATGAATGGATTCACAATGCGACCAACTTAATATGAAAATCAAAGATCCTGTGGCGGCTTGAATTTCATTTTAATGCTCCTTTAACGATTAGCATGAGTAAAATAACCATCTTCGTCGTGTTAGACTGACAGATGGAATTTGAAACCCAGACTGATGTTTCTATCGTACTTGCTGTATTCACATACGTAGAGGCCCCGTCTACGCTTTAGCTGTTGACAGCGTCTTCAGGAGCGGTGAATGTGCGTATTTGCATGTTGATGTCAGCCATGATGGGAATATGAATCAGGGACCTACCACATTCCCTGATCTCTGTCATGTCGGTGTGGTTTGTAAGGCCTCCCAATCCCTGTTTGGAATGTTGAGGCCCATCTTGCCAGCCTCTAAGGATTACACTGCTCTAGACTCCAGTCCATGTACGGAAGGCATATGGAGTGTTTCGTTTTTAGTTTCAAATTGAGGTGCAGGAGACGGAAATTGAAACAAATTTTTAAAAGAATTATTGGTAAGTCCGCCAGACAACAGGGATAAACAAATTACAGGACAAAACACGACACATTTCGACCTCTTAGATCTTCTTCAGGCAATACAAACAACATCAGGGCAACCAAACCAAAGAACGAGCAATCACTGATCTTCTCAAATTCGGCACAAGATGGAGTGGAATGAAAACGAGGCTACTTGGAGGGGGACAATGGGACGTAAGTAAATGATGACGATAATAATAGTTATAATAATAATAATAATAATAATAATAATTATGCTACTAATACTTCTGTTTTTGAAACATGGCAGTGCTTCATGTGAAAGTCAGTCTCTGTGTCATCAAACCTATCAGGAGTGGTTCTGGAGAAACAAC
Source organism: Conus betulinus (assembly GCA_016801955.1). Classification (NCBI taxonomy): domain Eukaryota; kingdom Metazoa; phylum Mollusca; class Gastropoda; order Neogastropoda; family Conidae; genus Conus; species Conus betulinus. Next base: position 565,906 of record JADBJO010000457.1, on the reverse strand, counting down.
GTGGGGCAGTCTTCTCTCTCTCGGAGGTGATCACCTCGAGACTAAGCGGTCATCGTCACCTGTATATGTGGCGATGATGGTAACAATCACTGCTTAACAGTTTCAGTTTCATCAAGGAGTTGTCTGCGTGCGAACTAGTCTATATACGATACACCGCATCTTCTAAGATTTGATACCACACTGCGCATGATTTAAAGCTGATGGATATATGATTAATGATTAAGATGAGAAAATTTAAGAAAAGGGTTTGCGTGACTGCGACTTGGCAGATGTCTGACCTACGCATTAGCCCAACGCGCTGGTTGTGGATCATCTCATCTCTTCACAACGCCGACTGATTCAGGTGCAGGGCAGAATCTGCTTTAACAGATCATCTCATGATAGCCTACCATCACTGGCACCGTAACAAAGTTATTGCTGGGACTGTGAATGGATCAGACCTGGTGATGGCGTGTGTAAAGTGGAGATGGGCATGACCAAAGGGGCGGGGGGGGGGGGGGGGGGTGAGGGAAGGGAGGCGGAGAGCGGGCTAGGAGATTGGGAAGAGGAAAGATTAAGGAAGCGGCGGTCAGGGGTGGGGAGAGGAGGGTAATGCCACCACTGGGAGATCTTAGAAGATGGAACAATAATGAAATGATGTCAAGGCAAATGAAGCACGCAAGAAAAACGAAACATTGGGAGAAAGACAAACCAAAGAAAAGAAAGCAGTTTAGAAAGCACAAAATCCTTCATTAATTTACTATGTGCCTCAAAATGACGCAACTGCATGCGGAAATGGAAACAATTTTTTAAAAAAGAATTATCAAAAGAATCACACTTCTCTTCTCCAATTCGGCGCGTGATTGGCATTGAAAGAATTGTTGCGCCGAATTGGAGAACATAAATGATTGCTCGTTCTACGTTTTCATTGTCCTGAGGTTGTTGAACTTGCCTGAGGAAGACCTCAGAGGTCAAAACGCGTCGTATTTTGTGTTGTGATTTGCTTGTCCCTGTTGTCTGGCGGACTTATCAATGATCCTTTTTTAAGACTGACGATGTGCCTGCAGACATGAGAAGCCCCTCCATCTGCACATTGTGCTTACTATGTTCTAGGCAAAATACCAAACTCATTTTCATTTCAGAAACAGCGGCAGCGCAGAGTTGTTGTTTTTTTTCCTTTGTCGCCGTTGTAGTGTGTGTGTGTGTGTGTGTGTGTGTGTGTGTGTGTGTGTGTGTGTGTGTGTGTGTGCATGTGTGTGTGTGCGTGTGTGTGTGTGTGTGTGTGTGTGTGTGTGTGTGTGTGCGTGCGTGTGTGTGTGTGTGTGTGTGTGTGTGTGTGTGTGTGTGTGCGTGCTGCGTGTTTTGCGTATGTGTGTGTGTATGTACGTGTGTGTGTGTGTGTGTGTGTGTGTGTGTGTGTGTGTGTGTGTGTGTCTGTCTGTCTGTCTGTCTGTCTGTGTCTGTGTCTGTGTCAAAATCAAGATTCAGGTGTGTGCAATACTAGGTGTAATTTCAATAAAATTGCGTTATGGTTCTTAGGTTCTCCTTTCTTTTTGATTCATGTTCCCCATTGTTTTTTGCAAATGGTTGAAAGAAGAATTTTCTAAGCATTGCGACCTGATTTTCCAGCTGATAAAGACTCACTCGGCATTCTTTCAATTGACTCAGAAATCTCTCAACCCGCATCATCTCCTGTTTCTTCTTTCCCCCCCTTCTCCTCATGTCCTCCTCCATTTCATCATTCTTTCATCTTATGGTTGTCATCCTTCTTCATCGTCTTTCTTACTTCTTCACATGATCCTTTCTTGTTATTGTTGCTATTGATATGTTGCTATTGATGTGTTGCTATTGATTGGGGGAATGCTTGTTGTTGTGGTTGTTGTGGCTGTTGTTGTTTTTCTTATTATTATTCTTTTTTTCTCTTTTTTTTCCTCTTTTTTTCTCTTTTTTTTCTTCTTCTTCGTTTTCTTTTTCTTTTCTTCTTTTTTCTTCTTCTTCTTCTTCTTCTTCTTCTTCTTCTTCTTCTTTTCGTCTTCCTCCCATTTTCACTCTGAGCTTCAATTCTCATTGTTTCTTGTCCTCAGTTGTGTCGGTTGGTACTAACAACCTATTTCACATGCTCGAATACTTGCTTGTTTGCTTTTTGTTTGCTAACTTGCTACATACTCTTTTTGCCGCTGGTGAAAAGAGGTCGTTTTTTTTTTCGTTTGTAACAAATGTCACTGTTTAAGGAAGAATCTGAATTTGTCTGACACTGTTTAAACTTTGGGTTAAAGGACTACATCACATTATGGGTTTCCAGGTCCTTTTTTTTCATCATGTGGCAGCTGGATCTGTTTATCAGTGTCGTTTCAGCTCAAGCATTTTTCTTTTCTGCTAAGGCATGTAACTGTACAGTGTTTGTGTTTTTGTTGAAAGATTGAAGCAGACAGGCATGTTTGCACAAATGGGCAATTTTGTGTGCAAATGAACGTGCGAACAATTGCTGGTCTTAAACCCTGCTGAATCGTTGAACAAAAATCTACGTCAATGCATTATGCAACCCTCTCTCTCTCTCTCTCTCTCTCTCTCTCTCTCTCTCTCTCTCTCTCTCTCTCTCTCTCTCTCAGATAAAAAAAAAGGGTAAATGATTTGATTTCATAGATGTGAAAGTCATCAATGATCCACGTTTAGAGTGTTGCACTTTGTGAAAAGCAGACTGCAAAGAAAACCAAACCAGAGTTTCCATGTGAATGCACCACAACGAACGTTCTGGCCGTGACTGACTATCAGGGTACGCTTGTCACCATTGTTTACATACACCCCATCACACTGGAAACCAACCCAAACCCAAGACCACCGAATAAGAGCCCTGTATACTTCTCTACATAATGACAAACTGTACGGTGACAGCCCTTATATGGCCCTTTGCGGTCGGCTGTGCTATAAACAACATTACCTTACCTTACCTCTTACTCTTTACAGCTCTCCCTCCCCTCCCCTCCCCCCCCCCCCCCCCCTCCCTACTAACCTCCCCATCTTCCGCTCCAGTTTTCCCCCCCCCCCACCCCCACCCATTCCCAATCAATCGGAGCTCACTCCCATCCCCCACCCCCGTTCCCCTCCCCATCCTCCTCCCCTCGCACCCTTTCCCCCCCCCTTTTCCCCCCTCCCCCCCCTCCCCCATGTCCTCTTCACCCACCTCCCTCCTACCCTCGCCGTCTTCTTGAAAGGCGCCAAAATGGCAGAACGCAATCAGCGGGCTGGATTGCGCCGCCATATTGCTTTCTGGAGCGACAAGGGTTTTTGTTCCGCCGTTGCTGTTTTCATTACAAGAGCCGTGACAGGATTACTCACTGGCCGGCTTTGGGGATTGGCCCTGTCATATGGTATCGGGATGAAGAATCGAATAGCATGAAGACGGATAAACACTTCTTTTTTTCTTTCTTTCTTTTCTTCTTTCTTTCTTTCTGTCTGTCTGTCTGTCTGTCTTTCCCTCTGGCTTTTTTCTTTTTTCTTCTTCTTTCTTTCTTTCTTTTCTTTTCTTTTTTTTTTTTTTTTTTCTTTCTTTTTTTTTCTTTTTTTCTTTTTTCAACTTTTTTTTGTTTGTTTGTTGTTGTGGTGGTGGTGGGTTGTATCCCTTCCCTGTTGTTTGGAATTTGGACAAGATTTCTTTTTTTTTTTTTATTTACTTTTTTTTTTTTTTTTACTTTTTTTTTTTTTTTTTTTTTTTTTTTTTTTTTTTTTTTTTTTTTTTTTTTGCTGCGCTAGAACTGTGGGAGGGTGGATGAAGAGGGGAGAAGGAAGGGGCGAAGTCGTGGTAGAGCGGAGAGGCGGAGGGAGGGGAGAAGGGGATGAAGAGAGACAGACAATGATGTGGGACGGGGTTCGGGGTAATACAAGAGATTCACTTCTTTTTTTCTTTCTTTTTTTTTTTTTTTTTTTTTTTTTTTTTTTTTTTTTTTTTTTCCCCCAAGTCAATTCGTGCGTGAAGTCATCTGTAAACTTCAGTATACATCTCTCTCTCTCTCTCTCTTCTCTCTCTCTCTCTCTCTCTCTCTCTCTCTCTCTCTCATGTGTGTATTTGTGTGCGTATGCTTCTCTCTGTGTCTCTGTGTTTGCTGTCTCTCTGTTTCTGTCTCTCTATGTCTGTCTGTCTGTCTGTCTGTCTGTCTGTCTGTATCTGTCTCTCTCTCTCTCTCTCTCTCTCTCTCTCTCTCTCTCTCTGTGTGTGTGTGTGTGTGTGTGTGTGTGTGTGTGTGTGTGTGTG
>JADBJO010000457.1:519178-524178 GCA_016801955.1 Conus betulinus | reverse complement strand
CAATCAATTAGTAAAGCAAACTGCCTGGTGCCGATTCAGAAAACACTACAAAAATACATTGCTGATAAAAAAAAATACTTATTCAATTAATTATGAACATGTAAACAGCATTCATTCATCATCTACAAGTGAAAAATAGATGTACCAATACATTTTCATTTCAAATTTTATAAATTAAAACTTGATGCCTTAAATATACAAACGAAGCAAATGTATTTTGTGGAGAACGAAGAATAAACAGCAAGCATATGCTGTTTGAAAGTTGACCTCTTCAAGCTCATTTACCACCAATATCAGCCATGTGTTTGTGTGATGTCTTTTCAGATTGAAAAGTTTTCCTTCAATGTTTTTTTTGTTCCCTTTATTTGTAGTCCGGTTAAGCATTACTTTATGATTATTTTGCAGGTATGTTGTACGGATGTTTAGAGGGACATTTATATGCACTTAGATAACCACATTATGTACATGCACACACTTACATAGTCACAGACATGTATGCATCTCTCTCTCTCTCTCTCTCTCTCTCTCTCTCTCTCTCTCTCTCTCTCTCTCTCTCTCTCTCTCTCTCTCTCGTCTCTCTCTCTCTCGTCGTCTAATAACGCATATGTGAACAGACGTAACACTTAACTACTACTACTACTACTACTACTACTACTACTACTACTACTACTACTACTACTGCACAAAAGTGCCGTGTGCACGAACATATTTAAACAGGGAGAGACAGACAGTCAGACAGAGATGAGAGACTGGGAGAGAAAAGTAAACACCGCTTGTTCTTTGTCAGTTCCTGATGCTAGACATATGAAATTCACCGTTAAAGATTAATTTGTTAATAAACTACATGTCATCCTGATTACCCAGTTCGCTTAGGTGCTCATTGCTTTTATGCGTGTGGTAAGGAAGCCAGTTCAGAACTAATCTGCAACAAAACAATGTTTGGGAAAGACTCCTGTTTCATATGAAAAGAAAACAGCCTAGGCGTGTCTGGCGTGCGGCAGAAAAGATTAATAGGAGGAAGTGTGCTGAGAGTATGAACGGATGGTATGTAGAGGGTGCACGGTAGCTGACAGATTATGTTTGTGTTAGTCTGTGGGTATCAAGACTTTGGAAACTGGTCATAGGATGCCTGACCTGTAAACGGACTGTAAAGTGTTTATATCTTAAGTGGAATATGGCTACTGGTTTCAGAAAAGTTCTAGCACACACACACACACACACACACACACAACACACACACACACACACACACACACACACAGATAGAGAGAGACTCACACTACACACACACACACACACACACACACACACACACACACACACACACACGCGCGCGCGCGCGCACGCACGCACGCACGCACGCACACACACACACATACACACGCACGCACCGTACACAAAAGCGCCCACGCACACACGCACACACGCATTCACGCGCGCGCGCGCGCACACACACACACACACACACACACACACACACACACACACACACACACACACACACACACACACACACGGACACGGACACGGACATGCGTATATTCTCCCTTTCACAATCGACAGGATGTACAACAAAACATGTACCGAATACACAGCAAGGAGGGAGCAAGAACAACGGTATCTGGCACCACGTCACAGTAGGCCTGATGGAGAGGACGTCCGTGTGGAACACTTGCAGCCACTTGACTTCGGAGGAAGAAGCAGGCTGGCATTGGTTTACAGTCCAGTTCAGGCCCACTGCCATCGGATGTCCAGGCATAACATTTCCGCTGAATGCTGAAAGGCTTTGAGAGAAGTGTCATATAGCACCGCCTCCAGCCTGTCTTGTGTCGGCCCGTCTGTCTGTATTTCAATAGGAGCTGTCCGCCTGCTTGTTCGTCTGCGTTCCGACTGAGTCTCTGTTTTCCCGTCCTCTCTGTTTTGTCTGTGTTTCTCTGTCTGTCTGTCTGTTTGTCTGTTGGTCTCTGTTTGTCTCTCTGTCTGTCTGTTTGTCAATCTGTCTGTTTGTCTCCCTGTCTGTCTGTTTGTTTGTCTGTCTGTCTGTCTGTCAGTCAGTCAGTCTGTCTATCTGTCTGTCTGTCTGTCTGTCTCTCTTCATATAGCACCCCTATCTTGCGTCCGTGTATGTGTATGTGCGCGCGCGCACACACACACACACACCACACACACACACACACACACACACACACACACACACACACACACACACACACACGGGCGCATGTCTTTGGCATCCATACATTACAGAATGCGTTACATCTCTGGTGTGTGTGTTTGCGGCACATATCACATGCAAACACGCCAACGGACAGACAGATACACACACACACACACACACACACACACACACACACACACACACACACACACACACACACACACACACACACACACACACACATATATACACACACACACGCACACGTCACATCACATCACACACGTCGGCACGTGGCACTCGTTGTGAAGACAGTTGCGATTTTCTTTTTTCTCCACAGATACCTGGGTCACAGGAAATCAGCCCTGCAGGCTGCCTGTAATTAAATCAGGGCTTTCCTCCCTTCTAATCTGGCGTTCGCCTTTTCTTGTGCTCGTCGTCCCTTTCCCTTTCTCTTCAGTTTTCCTCCTCGCTCTTCCTTTTTGTTTTTCTCTGTACTCTTTTTCAACTTTCCCCTGCACTCTGACAGAGTAGAAGTGGCTCCCTTCTGTGTTGGCACTCCATGTTTAATGGTTTAATTTGTGAAGCTGTCGCTCGCCTTTCATCGGCGACAGCCTCATGGAGAGATAAGAACGGGGAAAAAAACAGATGTCAGAGAGAGAGAGAGACAGACAGAGAGAGAGACAGAGAGAGACAGAGACAGAGAGAGGAGAGAGGCAGAGACAGAGAGAGAGAGACAGAACAGACAGAGACAGAGAGACAGAGAGAGACAGCGAGAGATTCACAGATACAATGTGTCATGTACACACTCGTTGCCACGTGCCACAGAATGTAAACTACGAAAGCCTTTCAAAAAACAGCCATGTGTTCGTTTCCCCAACTTCTAAACAACTAAAGAAAGAAACAAAAAAACACATTGTGATACGGATACCTCTCTAAGTGCCTCGAAGTGGGCGCTAACGCGCCCTTGTGTGGTAACCAAATGGATGTGTCGTTTTTATATCTGTCTGTTAGTGCAAAGCAGTTCCGTGGCTGCTGCAGAAGAGATTATAGAGCAGCTTGGGATGATAAGTGTATGGTTTGAAAATGTACCAAAAAAAAAAAAGATTGATGATTGGACACCTGGCAATTGTCTAAGGTTATGAAATTCGAGAACTCCACAATATCATTGGCTCGTTCAGAACCGTTTGAAAGTAGAAGATCGTTGTCATCAAATAAGCATGGCACTACGATTTCTCAAGGCTCTGACCTTTTAAGCAGTCAGGGTCTAAGATCAAGGTCACAGACGACATAACATTTGTCTTTTCTGCTCATGTGGGCTGAAGTTTCTTGCACACGCTTTTATGTTACGATGCAGTGTACATCAGTAGGTTACAAACGCTCTGAACATATTACTAATGGCTTGTTCTTTCTTTTTACCTATGACTTGTTGTAGATTACCATGTTGGAGAAACGATTGTCATGTTTCCATTTATTGCTTCGAAACGGTTCTTCTGATTTAAGTAGATCTCTACATTTTCCAATGACCTTGTCCACAGTATGAAGGGTAACACTCACAGCAGGGAAACATGAGTGCCAACGATTTGTCAGTCTCTGTGCGTAGATGACACCTTTCCGCCGCCAAGAATCCTGCTTTCTCCCCCCCCCCCCCCCCTCCCTCCTACCACCCACCTGTCCTTCCCCTCTTCCAGTTCTTCCCTCACTCTATTGGGTGAAAGAGCTTATCGCAGTCGAGGAGGAAAGAGTTACCTATCTGTAGAACATGCGTGTAGCGCTGAGGACTTACAGATTTGATATGAACCAGATGGCGAGACTCGAGTTACCTGTTTTTAACGTGTGTGTCAGCTTCTTTTTTTTCATTTGTTGTTCGGTTTTTTGTCTGTGTGTTTGTTTGTCTGTCTGTTTGTTTCTTCTTGATGAGGATTAGGATAATGAGTATGCTGCCACGGTTTACCGCTCTGGTCTGAGGTGGTATGAGAAGGCTGTACCCTACGTTTACTTTCATATCTTCTGATTTCAACCAGGCCCGACAGATACAGACGCCTGCGCTGTTAGTCAGGAAATTTGAGTATCACTCTCAGAGACGCAGGAAACTCGACTGTGCGTTTTCAGTCTTCCTAATAGCACCCATAGCTACCTCAACCTTGGTCCGATGGACTCTACATATGTAATTAGCTTTCATGGGAACCGAACCATCGATCTCTCAGCCGGAAATCCGCGACGCTAACCACCTCGCCATGACGGCTGGTAGATTGGCGCTTTTGATGTGAGCCTTTAAACAGGAGATGGGGCAGGATCACCTGCCCTGTAACGTAAATGTAACGTGAATGTGGACTGGTAGTTTTTTGGTGTGAACAGTTAGAATAAAACAGTGGTACCTGTCCTGTAATGGGAATGTAACTCTAGAAGATGAGACAGGATTATTTCCCTGCAACCTGAATGTAACTCTGTGAAATCCAAGTTTTAATGTATATAAATGGACAAGTAGGGTAACTCTTGTTACTATCATCAAACAGATACACGCCATAACTCCAAACGAATGCTGCTTACGACACCGAATCGCTGAGCAGAAATACACAGAGCGCACAGAACAAACAAGGAAACATCCCCTCAAACACTGGTGTGTTCCAAGCTTGCGCATATACCCGGTACTAACACATTACGCAGCAACAACAACTGGTGAAGAGAACAAGCCAGTTTTCACTTTTAACTGTTGTGTCCTGTAAACATGACTGTAACTCTGTGGACTGTCGCTTTTTATGTGAATTGTGAAACGAGATTTATGAAAGGAATACCTGTCCATGTAACTCTGTGGATTTGCAGTGTTGCTGTGAGCTGTAGA
>JADBJO010000457.1:501678-506678 GCA_016801955.1 Conus betulinus | reverse complement strand
ATCATCAAGGCACTCACAGTCCGTCTTCGGGGACAATGTCTAAACATAACACCGGTATGTGTGTATATATAATAATTTTGGTGTCATCCACCCCTATCACCATCACACAACTACTCTTCCCCGAAAGGTAGCGTGGGATTGAACGGGCATGCAAGATTTTGTACGCACGCGTTCAGGCACCGGACCCTTGGTTTAATGTCTACGAGGTAGAGGACGAGGGATGGGAGAGAAGCGGGTATGTGGGAAGGGGGGGGGGGGGGTACTGGAGTCTATGTAGAAGTTCACTCCGAAGAGAAAATCCTCTCCCAGCGCTGCATAATCTCCAGTGGGAATCGCTAACTGGACCATGCAACACGAATCGCACGTCTGACAAACTACGCCACCACCAGACCCCCCCCCCCCCCCCCCCCTCCTCCCCAATTCCCTCCTCCTCCTCCTCACCACCTTCGGTGGAATTATCCTGTATTACATTCCAGCCGGAGCTGTTCAGCTGATAGTGAACACGGAGATGGACAACTTGGTATGAGCAGTTTGTGAACAGACCCATGGCATCACTGTCTGCTTGGGGGCCGGAATACATCAGCTGGTAGAGCGCCGGATTCGTATCCAAGGGTTGCGGGTTCGAATCTCCGCCGGGCCGTTTCGATACAGGGGGATTTTCCCCTCGGAGTTAACATTGGTTCTGTCACCATTTCCCATACAGTCCTTCGAATGAGACTATAAATCGAGGTTCCGTGTGTGAACGCACGCATAACATTTTGCACACACGTCAAATCCATCACCAACTTTCGGAAGAGAAGGCCAGTTTGACCGTTCGCATGGATGATACGTTACACATAGCATGCATCTTCCCCGAAGATGGAGTATGGCTGCCTTAATGGCAGGATAAAAAATGGTAATGCACACAAAACTCCACTTCGTTTGTTGGGTAGATGGGATTTATACTTGTTTGTCCACATAGGGAGTGTCCTCAGGAGTATAAGCCTGCGTACGCAGAAGAAGAAGAAGAAGAAGAAGAAGAAGAAGAACTGTCTGCTCTTCAAAAGTTGTCAGATTCAAAGTCCTCTATCAGATGGCTCAGCCTGAATCCCCCCCCCCCCCCCCCCCCCCCCTTTCCATACTGGACTCTGTCAGCTGAGGTGGAGTGAAAATGTCAAGGTGTTCGCGATTAGATACAATGGAAGGTTTCAGCCTCACAGGACAACTGATCGTCTGGCAAGAAACACAATAGTATATCCTCAGACAAAATCACCATCTCACATTCATCAGAAGCCGTAGGCTGTCCTGCTACAGACATACATTTCCCTATGACCCCCTCCCTGTCCATCACCCTATTTCTGTAATAGAGGCGGACAGAAAGGACTTGACTGGTCACTACACCTCTGACCTGTTGCATAGGACTGAAGACATCCCTGACTGGGCAAGTGGCCTCCTATCCACGAGTTACGGGAGAGATAGAGACAGACAGACAGACAGACAGACAGACACAGAGGCAGGCAGAGACAGAGAGAGAGAGACAGAGAGAGAGAGAGATTGTCAGCGCAAACAAAATTTAAGAGATAGGGATAAAGGGAACGTGTGTGAAAGAGAACGATTCATAAAATGAGAAGAAGAAGAAGAAAGAAGAGACAATGACAATGACAATGACAATGTTTAATTGTCCATTCGACATTTACGCCCTTTCGACAAAGGGGTACGTTTCAAGAGAGAGAGAGAGAGAGAGAGAGGTTGGAAGGAGCTAGGTAGGGGGAAGAGGAAGGTAGAGGCGAGACAGAGAGTTTGAGCCCCCTCCCCACCCACCCCCCCTCCAACCCCTCCACCCACTCACCTCTCCACTCCTTTCCGTCTCCCCTTCCACCGCCACTCTGCTCTCTTCTTCTCCCTCCCCCTCCCCCTCCCTCCCTCCCTACCTCCCCTTCCGGCGACCGTTGCCAGTATTTCTCCAGGAGGTTCTTCCCTCGGGATGTTTTGTCTAGTTAACCCGTGCGCTTCCCACATTTTGAACGATTGAAAGGTTCCCTCTCCCCTCCACCCTCAACCCCCCCTCACACACACACACACCACACCTCCCCCCTACCCATTGACCTCCCTACATTTATGCATCATCGCCTCTAGAGGAAGTCAATTACTAAACTCCCCTGATAACGATTTGATTGACAGAGAATTTCCGCCGGGCGAGGGACATTTTCAGGTGAGGGGCGGAGGGGGGGGGGGGGAGGGGAGGGGGGGCTGTGGGGGGTGTGGGATGGGGTGGAGTGGGGGCGCGTAGGGAGGCGAGAGAGAGAGAGGACGTAGTGGGCGGCTACACACCAGGTTTAACCCCGGGGCCAAGGGGGAATTCCGAAAGGTATTAAACTATGACACCGCTTGATGAATATTGCATTAGTCCAGCGCTTCATGAAACGTGCCGTGTGGCCCGCGCGTCACGACGTGCTAAATCACCTCACACGGCACACAATCGTCACTTGTCTGGCTGTGGCGCCGTACGTACTATGTGCCGAGGATGACCGGAGAGGGGGCGGGGTGGGGGCGGGGGTGAGGGTGGGGGGCAGTTTCCTCCTCCTTCCAGACGTGGCAGTTTATCTGCTGCGGCTGACAAACGAGCCCGGAGACTGATTAAGGAGGGGGGGGAAGGGGGGGGGGGGGGGGGGGGGGGGGAGGATTCTTTCATGGCGGCGCGTCTTGCTGCTTGGGGCTGAAGAGCTTGAAGGCACAACCAACTTGATGGGGGGGGGGGGGGGGGGGGGGGGGGGGGGGGCTTAAAGGCGGGGGGGGGGGGGGGGGGGAGGGGGGGGGGGTTATGAATACAGTTTCATCCCGTCTGAAAGAGAAAGAGACAAGATATGATGTGTGTGTGTGTGTGTGTGTGTGTGTGTGTGTGTGTGAGAGAGAGAGAGAGAGAGAGAGAGAGAGAGAGAGAGAGAGAGAGAGAGAGAGAGAGAGAGACGCTTCAGACGCTTCAGAATCGTTTTTATTGACAATGACAAAATACAGTCTTCATGTCAAGGGGGTTATCATTAATGCAGCGTCAAGAATTAATGAAACGAAAAATGTATAATACATTACAACACGATTCCAGGTATTGATCTATTTGGGAATAATAAAGTTAACGACAAACAAAAGATCACCAAACGTGGGCCTAAATGACCAGCTATGACATACGGAGAACCAAAGCACTGTCTCACAGGGAAACAGCAACCGACATTTTTTTCACACTGATTCTCTCTTATGATAGAGAGAGAGAGAGAGAGAGAGAGGGGAATGTTAACGTGGCTTAACTGTGACATCTAGAAATGAGAAGAACTTGTTCTCGCGCTCTATTTCTGAATACTGACTTGAACGGTGATACCCCGTTTTGGTCCCCCCCCCCCCCCCCCCCCCCCCCCCCCCCCCCCCCCCCCCCCCCCCCCCCCCCTTTTTTTTTTTTTTTTTTCGCCTTCTCCAGTTAACCACAGTGCAATTCGCCCCTAGCATGTTCGCTCCGCCTGTCTTTTGGGTGTCGTGTTGTCCCGAATCTGGCATCCCAATTATTCATCACTGCACTATCACGTTTACCGTTTTGTGAAGGAAATGTATCTGACTGTATAACACTCAAGCCACATGCAAAGACCGTACGCTCGCTGGCCCCCTAATATTGTGCAGACGTGTGCATGCATACACACTCACATCCATGTGCGCAGATACAAACGCAAGCACTGACTCAAAGACATACAGAGACGTATGAGTGCGAGTACGCGTGCGCCCCCTCCACCCCCACCCCCACCTCCCACCCCCGGCCCCACACATTCTCCTCCACAACCAATCAAGAGACATTTCTAAAAGCGATAATGAAGTGAAGAAGTGAATGTATAAATTGATGGATTAATGGCAGTACGTCTACATTAATCATAACTGTCCTTTCTGATCTCCAGCTCGCAAAAGACGGCCTGTGTTTGCTTTCACTGGACATTAAGAGGATTTAAACACAGAGAAGCTGAATTAGAGTTGTTATTACATGTGCATACTCATGCCGTTGGAACATATTTTGCTGGGGGGGGGGGGGGGGGGGGGGGGTGGAGGGCAGCCTGAATTGAAAAAAAAAGCTATCACTGCTGTCTTCTGGATTGTTCAAAAAAAAAAAAAAAAGCGAAGAGGGAGGGGGGAGGAGGAGGATGGAGTATCAGAGAAAGAGAGATTCACACACACACACACACACACACACACACACACACACCACACACACACACACACACACACACACACACACACACACACACACACACACACACACACACATGCACACGCGCGCGCGCGCGCATTTGTTTAAAGAGGGAGGGGAGGTGCCTCCTGCACCCCCCACCCCCACCCTCTCCTCCCTCCTCCTGCTCCTGATCCGGTTCCACTTCGTGATTCTCCGAATTCCCTTTAACTTCCTCTCGATCACTAACCCTACAGAGTTCATTGAACATGTTGCTAGTGCTTCGAATAGTCACTTTGAATAGACCATTAGGCACAAGGCACCTCAAAGTACTGTCTAACAGCACTGACATTGATCACGATTTCTGGATATTATGAATGGGCATGGGATATCTCTCTGTCCATGTACATGCGTTGAAAGGCCACTTCAAGCGGGATTCGCAGGAGTTAGACAAGTTTAAAAGAATCATTTGAGTTCACACACAGACGAACTGATAATCATCACACACCATAAACAGTCCTGCCCTGTGTTAAGTCTTCTCTCACATGCAACACGTAGTCAATTGATTCTGCAGATAACAAAAAAAAGTTCTTAAACAGTCTGATTGACAAATTTAACAACAAATGACTTGCCAATCCGCACAACAGCAAACATATTCCAAGCTACTGAATGACACTGATGTGCTTCAGGCCAATGGGACATTGACATCACCATTTACCAAGGGTAATAGGACGTTGATCTGACCATTTGCCACCAGGTCTCAAGAGCTTCCAGCTAAAATGACATTGATTTCACCATTCACCACTAACTCCCTAAAATGCTT
>JADBJO010000457.1:479178-496678 GCA_016801955.1 Conus betulinus | reverse complement strand
AGGGAGGGGGGGAGGATCGAGGACATTGCGGGAAGAAAATGGAGGGGGGGGGGGGGGGGGGGACGGGGGGGAAGGGGTAAAGAGCAAAGAACACCACCGCTCGCAGACTGTTCCTTGTTACCTTGCACAAGTTTTGTGTTTTCGCTCGCGTGTCTGTTAGTCTGTCTGTCTGTCTGTCTGTCTGTCTGTCTGTCTGTCTGTCAGCAACATGATGCAAAATGTACTGAACAGATTTAAACGAAACTTGGTGCAAAGATGGAACGTGGACTAAGAATGAACTCATGAAATAGCAACGCCGATCCGGATCAAAGGACGAATCCAGGACCCGTTTGACCTTGGCAGGAGATGTCCAGACGTCTGAGATTGTTGTTGTTTTTTGTTGTTGTTTGGAGGGGCATTAAAAACACACATGCACTAAGGGCTGTCTTTGATCCCTGTAGTTTTAAGACCATGCAGCTAAACTTCTCTTGCGTCAGGTGTTACTGTTAGCCGAAGAGACTTAACACACGTGGAAGAAGATTGATCGCGCGATAGTGAATAATGTCAACATCGTACGATGGAGCCCGTTCATTTCATGTTAAGCACATTTTCACCGTGATATGTGTGGGTATGTGTGTGTGTGTGTCCATGTGTGTGTGTGTGTGTGTGTGTGTGTGTGTGTGTGTGTGTGTGTGTGTGTGTGTGTGTGTGTGTGTGTGTGTGTGGGTGTGTGTGTGTGTGTGTGAGAGAGAGGAGAGAGGAGAGAGAGAGAGAGAGAGAGTAGAGAGAGAGAGAGAGAGCAGTAGCCCTAGTTCATGAAAATCCAGAATCCTGGATTTATGTCCTTGACTCCCTGGGGTATAAGGGGAAATATACATTACTCATGTGTGCAGGATATACGTTTGAACATGCATACATAAATCAATCTGAGAAAATACTTACAGCAAATGATCGCCATGAAAACACAACATAACGTTTTTAAACAAAAGATACTAAAATCAACAGGCTCAAAATCAACAGGAAATAGTTACAATACTTACAATTGTGCATGTACCTGCGCATACACAACACACACACACACACACACACACACACACACACACACACACACACACACACACTGAGACGATTCACCATATAAAAGCAAACTCGACCACACACACACACACACACACACACACACACACACACACACACACACACACACACACACACACACACACGCACGCACGCTCACACACACACACACACACACACACACACACACACACACACACACACACACACACACACACACACACACACACACACACTCGCACGCACGCACCCACACACACACATGCACACACACGTACGCACACACACACACACAAATACACACACACATACACACACACACACACACACACACACACACACGCACACACACACACACAACACACATACATATACACACACACAAGCGCGCGCGCGCACCTCATATGTAACAGACTTCAAAATCTCATCACGTGCAAAGCCATTGGCCCAGGAGTAGTAAACACCATGGATCTGGTGTAAGATCTGCCCAGGTTTATGGCAGCAAGCCCTGGTGATAGCTGGTTTCCCAGGAAAGACGGCGTTTATCCTCAGGAAGACAGGGATAAGCTGTCCTCCCTGAGAATCACACCTTTTTCCTTGCGAAAATAACTATTTCTGTTGTTTCCCAAATGATCACAAGTGTGATTCCTTTTCTCTAAAGTTGATATTGGTGTTATTCCGAAGGGTAGCACCTGTTTTCCCTGTTTCCTCGTGGAGCTGTCTTTAACGAAAACAGTGAAGATAGGAAACACGTTAAACCATGGGCACATGAAGATTGGGAACCCGTTAATCCTTGGGCACGCGAAGATAGGGAACCCCTTAATCCATGAGCACATGAAGATAGGGTACCCGTTAACCCTTGGGCACGTGAAGACAGGGCACCCGGTAATCCTTGGGCACGTGAAGATAGGGCACCCGGCAATTCTTGGGCACGTGAAGACAGGGAACTCGTTAATCCTTGGGCACGTGAAGATAGGGCACCCGTTAATCCTTGGGCTCTTGTGACAGGGAACTCGTTAATCCATGGGCACGTGAAGACAGGGAAACAGTTAATCCATGGGCACATGAAGACAGGGAACTCGTCAATCCTTGGGCACGGGAAGACAGGGAACAGTTCATCCTTGGGCACGGGATGACAGGGAAACAGTTAATCCATGGACACGGGAAGACAGGGAAACAGGTAATCCTCGGGAACACAACTATTTTCTTTATTTTGCTGTCCCCATGTGCGCTTCAGTGTCGTGTTAAACAGCGATCACAGCTGATTTCCATCTTAACGACGTTCTTCTCGCAATGATTCCCTTTTTTCTTTCACTCGGAAAACAAGGATGACAGTTAGTATGCAACGAAAACAGGAATCCCTCTCAAAAAAAAAAAAACCGGACAGCCTTGATTTGATTCCGTAGGGGTCATTATTCTCGGCAAGTTCATGGCGCCTGTCGTTGGACGGACGCGGTGGCGCCGCCGGCTCCGCCGCTGAGCAATTATGGTCGTCAGTAAGGGGGCTTAGTTGGTGGGTGTCCTGCGGATGTTGGGATCAGAACAGGCACCACTGAACAGCATCGAAGTGAATCGGCAGCAGTGCAGTGTGTTCTCCGGTGGGTTGCCTCTTGACGGCTTGACATTGACTGTTCCCTGTGGATTGCCGGTACCGGGGTTGCGGTGGGTTGGGTCGGGCTGTGGCTGTGGACAGGGGGCTGGAATGAGCGGTGTGGGTGCAATGCCACTGAGGTGGCACAGAAGATGGGACAGCAAGAGAGGGAGAGAGAGAGAGAGAGAGAGAGAGAGAGAGAGAGAGAGAGAGAGAGAGAGAGAGAGAGAGAGAGAGAGAGAGAAGAGAGAAGAAGAAGAAGAAGAAGAAGAAGAAGAGAGAAGAGAAGAAGAAGAAGAAGAAGAAGAAGAAGCAGAAGAAGAAGAAGAAGAAGAATACTTCATATCCACAGGAAAACTCGGAAATCAATCGCGATCCCAGGGAAAATAAGTGTCATTCCAGGATAATAACTATTATCCATTTCTTCCTGATTTTCTACGCGGATTTTAGCTGTTTTCACAGAGGAAACAGGCTTTCATCGCTTTTGTATGCTAGTGCTGCCATAATACAGGTTCGATGAAGTTATCTTAGGGATGAAAAAAATAGAGGGGAAAAGAGTAAGACTTGTGCGTGTCTAAAACTGTATGGAGTTCTACATATTCATGTACGTGTGTATACATATGGATGCCTAGGCGTTAAAATGTATCCGCATTCCGCAAAAAAAAAAAAAAAAAAAAAAAGGTTGATTATAGATAGTGACCAATTGGACTGTTCTCTAGACTTACAAAAAAGTCATAAGTCAAAGCTGGTGAATCGAATATACTGAGCGGGTTATTCTGCAATAAAACTGGAATGAATATCTTCAAGCTTTGACATGAAAGAATGTGATTAGGAGATATTTTGCATCCACAAATGCAAACTATATTTTTGACATATTTTGTTTTGAAAGCATCAAGTTTCCATCTATACATTAAGGAAAGTAATTTTTTAGTCGTTGTAAAGTTATCTTTTATATTTTGAATATTAAAATGGTCTTGGTCGTTTTGATGTTTCACTTCATTTTGGAAAACATTCCAAATGTGCGACCTTAGTAGGCCATAATGCTCGTGCAAGGAAAGAGGAAAATGAAGGTATTCAGACTGAGAACCACACTTAGCACCATGTTTAGCTGCCCTGTCTACCTTTTCGTTATAGTATAAAAAGAACAGTGAGATGGTATCCAACAAAACGTTATCTGGGTACCCCTTACAATTAGCATGTGTATTAAGCAACTAATTTCCATAATCATTTCTGGCCGGGTGTGCAGTTTGTAAGGCTTGTAATGATACCTTTAAATGACTCGCGTAGTTCTCTTCAATATATGGCATTTAGTATAACTGGCTAGCATATTTATGTTTTCGTCTTTCTTTATATCTGTGTGGTCAAGGTCAAAATAAGCTTTCTGAAGTTCCCATGTTGGTATTGGGAAAAAGGATGGTCTGACAGATACTGAGTCTTTATCTGTAGAAATGCCAGAGTCGGTTATAGTTTTGCTTGTGAATGTTGCTAGTGTAACTTGAGAGAGGATATGATTTAGCTCTTTTTAGGAAAGTCAATATCTGACCTAACCTTTATGTCAGAGTTGATGTATGTTTTGATAGCTAAATTTTAATTACATATTTACAACACGCTAATCCTCTATACTCTTCTAATGGAAGCATTTGAGTCTCAAAATATGTTCGTGATGATGATGCATGAGTTGGTAGACCTAGTGCTACTTTTAATGCCTTACATTCAATGCTTTGAAGCTTTTTTAATTACATATTTACAACACGCTAATCCTCTATACTCTTCTAAAGTGTTTTTTTGGTTGTTTGTGACCGGTTATAGGTGGTGCTGTGTTGTCAAAGTTGGTCAGCATCACGGTGAATGTTGCTAGTGTAACTTGAGAGGATATTGATTTAGCTCTTTTAGGAAAGTCAATATCTGACCTAACCTTTTTTTTCAGAGAGTGTGTGTGTGTGTGTGTGTGTGTGTGTGTGTGTGTGCGTGTGCGTGCGTGTGTGTGTGTGTGTGTATGTGTGTGTGTGTGTGTGTGTGTGTGTGTGTGTGTGTGTTGTGTGTGTGTGTGTGTGTGTGTGTGTGTGTGTGTGTGTGTGTGTGTGTGTGTGTGTGTGTGTGTGTGTGTCTATGAGCGTGCGTCCTCCCCATCCTCTCTCTCTCTCTCTCTCTCTCTCTCTCTCTCTCTCTCTCTCTCTCTCTCTCGGGGTTCACTGGAGTACACGAAGAGAGGAAGACACGCTTGATGTGCTCTGTGTTGTTTTTGGTTGTTTTGTGACCGGTTATAGGTGGTGCTGTGTTGTCAAAGTTGGTCAGCATCACGGTGAAGCACCATGCCCTCGGATGCACTGCGATTCCGCCCTGTTTGTAGAGCATTCGCGGCAGTGTATGCTGCATTTATGTTGAAACGGGCAAAGTTTAAGGCCGCCATGCGAGTGTCCGTGTTGAAGTTGAGAAAACACGCTGTGACGACGTGTCACCCTGGGATTGTTGTTCTCTCTGTTTTTTTTACGGACAGTTAATTCTGTGTTGTAGCGATGTGGAGTTAAACCCCGGCCCAAAGGACAGTTTGAGGCAGGCACGACTTGTCAGTGTGGAGCCAACCGCAGAGACAGTACCAGTGGACAGGAATCTGCATCTGGGTCGACAGCATTTCCGCCGGATCCCTCCCTGAAGGATGTGATGCCTTCCTTGAAAGACATGTTGACAAGTTTGAACACTCTGAACCGTAAGTTTGATAGCATGTGTGATGACATGAAAGATCTAAAAGACATGTGTTCTGCTCTACAGGGAGAGGTTTCCAGTTTGAGACAAGAAGTGTCTGACCTCAAGATACAAAATGATAAACTGAAAAATGAGAATGACAGTCTGAATGAGAGGATGAAATGTTTAGATAGAAAAGTGGACGATTTAGAGGGCAGGTCAAAGAGGAATAATATAATTGTTCATGGTATTCCTCGCAGACAGAGTGAAACGTGGCAGGAATGTGAAGACGCCGTACGCGAAATGATTACTGACAAATTAGAACTTGCAGATGACATTCAGTTTGACCGAGTCCATCGTCTCAACATTAAGCAGGATTCGCCGATTGTTGCGCGATGCACTTTCTTTAAGGATAAAGACAAGATTTTGCGGGCCCAAAAACAGGTTGAAAGGAAGTGACGTTTTCATCAGTGAAGATTTTTCTGTGCGGGTTAGAGACATTAGAAAAAAGCTTGTGCCCCATTTGAAGTCTGCCAGATCACAAAATAAGAAAGTGTCAATGATTTTATGACCATCTGGTAATTGATGGTAGAAAATTTGGGTTTAGACGACGGTGGAAACCTTGTTGAACATGGATAGCGGTTAGGCCGGCCCCATGACTGGACATTTTGCTACAGCCAAGTTCAGGAGGTAGCAAAAAAATACGTTGTCACCGTGTAGTGTGCATGTTTCTGGGTCGCGAGGACGGAGCATTGAGGACAGCGTGAACTCTGTTGTCATAAGACAAGTGTGCAACAAAAATCCCGTGCGCGATATCTGTGTTGGATGTGTGTACACGGCAGTGTCGGATCACGTGGATAATGTTGAATTTGTTGATGTGTTGCATGAAAATAATGTCAAGAATAAAACTGTTGATGTTGTGAATTGCCATGTTGAGTGTCCTATGACAGAAACTGTAAATGATAATTATTTGTTGTCCGTGCCGAATAATGATTTAAATTCACTTGACAGTGATGTTAATAGGAAACAATTTTTCTTTCTCGAAGGAGAAACATTGTGCTGATGACATGTTTTTCGATTCATGTAATCATTGTGTGACAGATATCTGAATTTAAATGGAAAAGATACTGATGATGGGTGTGTCTGGATTTACAGCAGAATGATTATGGTCATTGCTGTCCAACAGAATCAGGAAGACAGAGGGACGATGATTGTATGTATGGGGTCATAACAAGTAGCTGTAGTGATTTTAAGACTGGGATAAAAGTGGCCAGTGTGCATACAACTAAAAAAAGTCTGTGGTGATAACAGTGTGACAAATAATGAAGCTTTCCGTGGTGCGGACAGTGAAATAAACAATTGTGGTGACAGTGCAGCGATGAATGCAGCAGACAGATGTGTTGACAGTATGACAGTGAATGAACCCGTCAGTGGTAGAGACAGAGTGAGGACGAACGAAACAGAGAGTGGCACTGACAAGAAGAGTGACACAATGATGACAAATGACACAGGCTGTGGTGGTGACAGTGGTGGTGAAAGTGTGATACAGAATGAATCACATCGTGGTGGTGACAATGTGATAGTGACTGGATTGGACGGAAATAGAAATAGTGTGACAGGGAGTGAATTAGACGATAATGGAGATAGTGTGACGGCGAATGGATCAGACAGTGATAGTGACAGTGTGACGACGTATCAATCGGTTAGGGACGGTGACAGAATGTCGGCGAGTGATACAGATACTGGAAAAGATACGGAACGGGCGAATGATTGTGACGGAAGTGTTAACAGTGACAGTTCGTATGCCGTGATTTTGGTACTACGAATAACTTTGTAAATAGTTTTTCCTTCCTCCATTGGAATGTATGTGGGTTGTTTAATAAATTAGACAATTCACACTTCATTCAATTTATTTCTTCTTTTGATTTTGCTTGTTTGGTCGAAACGTTTGTTGAAAAGTTTAAATCAAGTTTATTTATAGATCATAAAATATTCGTTAAACCAGCTGTCAAACTAACAAGGCAAGGAAGAAGTTCAGGAGGAATAATTTGTTTGATACGAAAATATCTTGTTCCATATGTGCATGAGGTTGATTGTGAGAGTCCTTATGCCATGACATTTATACTTGATAAAGGATTTTTTTTTGGTCTACATAATAATGTTTTACTTGTATGTGCGTATGTTCCTCCTGAAAATTCGCCATATTATATAAATGGTTTCGACAATGGCATTGATCTGTTGGAAAATTGTGTTGTAAATACGTTGTTGTCTTTGGAAGACACTGAAATACTGTTATGTGGTGATATGAATGCCAGAACGTCTGACAAATTCCCTATACTTTTAGATGAGCTTGAATTACATGTTGTTCATAATAAGAATGATAATTGTATAAAACGAACTTCTCAAGACAAAATCTTAAATGCATATGGAAAGAAATTTTTGGATATGTGCACTGTTTTGGGACTTTACATTTTAAATGGAATGTGCAGTGGCGACCTTGAAGGTCGTTTGACATATATATTTTTCTGATGTAGGATGCAGTGTAAATGACTATTTTCTTGTTGTCAAGAAACGGTTTTGAGCTTCTTTGTGAACAGTTAACTCTTAATGTTGTGGAAAGATTTGAATCGGATCACATGCCCCTTGTATTACGTATTGCCAAACAAAAGGAAGAGAAATGTACAACAAATGACTCGCGTGATCAAAGTAAACAATTTATTGTTAAATATTTCTGGAACAAGGATTATGCCCTGGTATTCAATCGTTCCATGTGCTCTCAAGATTTTAAAGAGAAGATGGCAACAGCAGAAGGTCTTATACATAGTGATGTAAATGAAGCAATACGCAGATTTGAGGTGATCATGAAAGATCAAGCTGAAATTATGAAGAAAAAGGCAGTTTTTAAATAAAAGTATTCCTAGTGATGATAGTTGGTATGATAAGGACTGTAAAACATCAAAACGTAAAATGCTTAGTCTGTGGAGAGAATTTTTGTAAAACTTTGGATAAAGGTGATCGTGTCGTGTTCTGTGTTGCAAGACGTGAATATAAAAATCTTAATAAAAGGAAAAAAGAAAAAACACAACGATTCATTGCTAATGTATTGATTAATTCTGTGAAGAGTCAACAGGAATTTTGGGAAACTGTACACAAGATTGCAAGGAGAAGATTTCAACCGTCAAACAATATTTCTGTAATTGAATGGTTCGAACATTTTAGAAGCTTGTTGGAGAAAAATGAAGAAAATGATATTACAGAGAGAACTTAGTTCACGAAAATGAGGAGGAATTTCCGTACGAAAGAGCAATTATCTCGAGAAGAAGTGTTGCTCGCAATCAGAAAACCTGAAAGAAAATCTGCTGGCCCTGATGGTTTGATTGGCGAAATTTTAAAAATATTCTGGCGAGTATGTCTTGAATTTCTTAGTGAAGTTGTTTAACTTCCTCTTTGATAGTGGCGCTTACCCTGACAGCTGGAAAGAATCTATAATTTTTACCCTTGTTCAAGAAGGGTGATGTTAACAATGTAAAAATATTATAGAGGTATTTCATTATGCAATATTTGTAGCAAACTTTACAGCTCGGTTATTAATAGTAGATTGCATGAATGGGTAATTCAGAACAATATAACTGGAGAGCATCAGGCGGGGTTTAAAAGAGGTTATTCTACAATTGATCACATATTCACCCTGCTTGCTGCTGTTCAGAAACAACTCGTAAAGAATCAGAAATTATATGTTGCCTTTGTGGATTTTGAAAAGGCTTTTGATTCCATATCTCGAAAATTGTTATGGCTTGTTTTGTTAAAAAATGGAATCAGGGGTAAGTTGTACAGTACAATAAAGATTATGTATTGTGAAGTAAAAGCAAAAATACGATCAGGCGCAAAATTATCGGAATTCATCAAGTGTACAAGTGGCGTTAAACAAGGAGATGTTTGTAGTCCGATTTTATTTTCCTTATTTATTAATGAGTTAGCCTTAGAAATAATTGAAAATGGCTGTCATGGAGTAACTTTTGATCTTTTGGAATTGTTTATGTTGCTTTTTGCCGATGATATTATTCTAATTTCAGTATCAGTGGTTGGTCTCCAGAGACAACTAAATAATTTGTATTCTGCAGCAGGCAGACTAGAACTAAATGCTAATATGAATAAGACCAATATTGTTGTATTTTCGTAAAGGAGGATATTTAGTCCGCACTGAAAAATGGACCTATGGAGGTGAGAAAATACATGTGATTAATGTTTACAAATACCTTGGTATTTATTTTACAACGAAACTTAGTTTTGGTTTTGCTTGTCAAGAGATATAGTCATAGAGCCAAAAAGGCGGTCAATAGTATTCTTCATGTTTTGTACAAGTTGGAGTGTAACTCGTTCAGTGTGTTTTTACAAAATAGTTTGATTCACAGGTACAGCCTATTTTACAATATGGTGCAGAAGTATGGGCTTTTGACAAAGGTGCCTTAATTGAAAAAGTTCACCTGTATGCGATGAAACGCTTTTTGAATGTAGACAGTAGAACGCCCAATGATCTGGTTTATGGGTGAACTTGGACGATATCCAATTTATTTAAATTCCTATTTGAAATGCATAAAATATTGGCTCAAGTTAACGAGAATGAATGACGATAGGATACCCTTTAAAGGTTACAGGGTGCTGTTGAGTTTAGATGATAATGGTAAAAAGAACATGGGCTTCCCATGTTCGACAGTGTTTGAATTCATATGGATATGGTTTTGTTTGGGATAACCAAGGTGTAGAAAATATATCAGAATTTCTGAATTGTTTTTAAACAGAGGATTATAGATTGCAGGTGGCAGGACTGGCATGACCATATGTATAACAGTGATAGATTTGCTCAGTATAAACTCTTTAAATCGACACATAGCTTAGAACCTTACATTGGGATAAAAATGAATAGATTTATCAAATGTGCACTGACAAAATTTAGATTTGGCGTGTCTGATATCGCATGCCATCGCCTCAGGTATAGAAATGTAGTTGAACATGAACTGATGTGTCGACTTTGTAACGAAGCAAGAGAAGATGAAATACATTTTTTGTTTTGCTGTCCTGCTCTGAGCGATCTTAGAATAAAATTTATTCAACCCAAATATTACACTGAACCATGCAATTTCAGGCTAATTCTCTTGCTGTCAACAAGGAATGAGAACACACTTTGGAATTAGCTATGTATGTATATTTACGAAGCAAAATAAGAGAATTCGGACAGTAATGGCTTAATGTACTCTGCGTTTTGTAATATATCTACATTTTTTCATGATTTCATTGTGTTATGTATTAGGAATGTTGTATGATGTATGTATGAATACCCCTTCAGTATGGGGCTGTGGCCTTAAACTGAATAAAACATTCGCATTCGCCTCTCTCTCTCTCTCTCTCTCTCTCTCTCTCTCTCTCTCTCTCTCTCTCTCTCTCTCTCTCTCTCTCTGTGTGTGTGTGTGTGTGTGTGTGTGTGTGTGTGTGTGTGTGTGTATGCGTGTGTGTGTTGTGTGTGTGTGTGTGTGTGTGTGTGTGTGTGAGTTTCACTCAGGTCTGGCTGACGCCTGAGATATGCTATCAAACGTGGCGTCGAGTACAACACTGTCATGCTGTCTCCAATCAGAATGGATAGCCCGTGGGATCATCTCCACCCAGTCCATTCCTTTCGCCACCCCCGTCCTTTCGATCTTCCATCTTAGATTGAAGTCACGGTCATCTTCGAAATCGAAGGACGAACAACATCCCCACTCCCATTCTCACCTCGCTGTGTCTGTCTTTCTGTCTCTGTCTCTGTCTGTTGTCTCTTTATCTCTGTCTCTGTTTCTGTCTGTCTGTCTCTGTTTCTGTCTCTCTCTCGTCTCTCTGCGTCTGTCCCACATCCTCATTCTCTCTGTATCTGTCTCTCTGTCTTTCTGTCTCTCCCCATCCTCTGTGTGTGTGTGTGTGTGTGTGTGTGTGTGTGTGTGTGTGTGTGTGTGTGTGTGTGTGTGTGTCTGTGTGTGTGTGTGTGCGTTTTGTGCGCGTATCTGTCTCTCTGTCTTTGTCTGTCTGTCTGACTATCTGTCTGTCTGTCTGTCTGTCTGCCTCTCTCTCTCTCTCTCTCTCTGTCTCTCTCTCTCCCTCCCCCCCCTCCCCCCTCTCTCTCTCTCTCTCTCTCTCTCTCTCTCTCTCTCTCTCTCTCTCTCTCTCTTTGCGCGAGGCACCATTTCCCACCAAACAGGATACGCTAACACCAAATATCAATCTGTCAAACTGAAAGCACCCCTGCTTTACCTGCATGTCTTAAATTTCCCTCTTGACGGCAGAAAAAGGGCGCCGGTTCTCTCTGAGCCACGCACTCTGTAATTGAAAGTTTGGGGAAAAAGGCACTCCCTCGCCTAATCTGGGCCTCAAAGTGATTTAAATTGAATTCAACACCAGCAGACAAACACCGCTTTCCCACACCCTACACCCCCCCCCCCCCACCCTCCACCCCCGGGGGGAGTCCTCGAGAGGAGAGTGCGGAGAGGGGGGAGGGGGGGTGCTCAGCCGGCGGCGGTGCAGTAACTGCCAGGCGGTGAGTTTGACCCAGTGGGTTTTCACGGGGTGAGCAGGTGCCCCCCGCACAGTGCCCGTCTGGGAAACTGATAAGGCCTATTAAACTTTGGTGGTGGCGAAAAACCGCCCGTTGAAGTCAGGCTTTATAAAAATGTGTACAGTGTGGGGTGTATATATGTGTGTGTGTGGAGGGGGGGGGGGCGGGAGGTTGTGTGTGTGTGTGTGTGTGTGTAAGGAGAGAGAGAGGAGACAGCAGGTGTATGTGTGTGAGAGATCGGAAGGGGGGGGGGGGGGGGGGTGAGCAAGCGTGTGTGTGCGTGTGTGTGGTGTGTGTGTACGCTTACGTGTGTGTGTGTGTGTGTGTGTGTGTGTGTGTGTGTGTGTGTGTGTGTGTGTTTGAATGAGTGTGTGCTTGTGTGTGTGTGTGTGTGTGTGTGGTGTGTGTGTGTGTGTGTGTGTGTGTGTGTGTGTGTGTGAGTACGAGTGTGTGTGTGTGTGTGTCTGTGTGCCTGCATGCCTGTGTCTGCGTCCTGCGTCTGTGTCTGTGAATCTCAAGTTCTTGGTTTGAATCTCAATTTCACGGGGGTGAGTCTTTCACCAACACCAACCCCTAACCCCCATCCAAGTCCCCATCTGGCAGAACATACAATGCGGCAGAATGGTTGTTCCTGGTCAAACTCTGTGAGTAAGTCTACCGTGACTTTGACATACGAAGTATATGTAAACAGAACAAAACGCAGATGAACCTTTGCTCTGACGACGAGCGGTCCCTGGGGATAGCAACACCACTTTCACACAGAGGAATCTGGTTTGATAGCGAAGTCCGTTAGGCTGCACACTAAAAAAAAAAAAAAAAAAAAAAAAAAAAAAAAATGCGCCAAAGCTTTACTTAAGGAGTCGACTATTTATAGACTGGCACACTTAGATCGTTCTGAGAATGTTCATTGTTTCTGAAAGTTGAATCTTCGTCTTTTCTTTCATTTGCCCATCGTGATACATGCTAGGTGGTTCCACGCAGACAGGCTGTTATGAAAGGAATGGGACTATTTCGGATAGACCAACTGGCGCAAACATAGTTGTCACGGGTGAGCACGAAGGCCTACAATATGATTTCAGCTAGAGGGAGGGGGGGGGGGGTCTTGTATTTTGGATTCTGAATTATTTGATTGGTAGAAATCGTAGAAATGATTGGCCGCGGCTGGTCATTTGAACTATAATTACTTTAATATCAATCTGTAGCTCTAAATAATGCCATGCCTCAAGACGCTGACATGGATTGTATAATAATTTGGTGCATATTCTCGACTTTGTCTTGTGACCTGCAAGGCACTATGCTGTACAAGATTGCACTGCTCTGAACTACACGCACTTCATGTTATCAATAAATTTGACAGCGCCTTTCCGGATTTTCCGGATGTTCTTTTTGTTGTTGACATAAGATACGCGGTACTGTTATTTACAGAAGTGTGGGAGGGGAATGTGTGTGTGTGTGTGTGTGTGTGTGTGTGTGTGTGTGTGTGTGTGTGTGTGTGTGTGTGTGTTCAGATGGGGGCTTGAGGGGAAGGGGCCGGGGATACTTTATGTATGTAATGTGTCGTAAACATATCAAAATGAAAGTGTCGGCGCACCATACATTAGTACACGAATGAACCCCAAACGTTTTGTATCAAACGTTGAGACATTTAAGTCAGTATGCGACTGTCCATCTGTAAACAAATAACACACAGACATTACATGGTGAGCGTGAGTTGTTAGTTTTTGTTTTATAAAGAAGAAAAATAAGGGGGGGGGGGGGGGGGGAGACGGTGGGGGAAAATAGGAGGATGAAGGCCCCACCTATTTACAAAAACAAATTCACAATTATTTTTTATTTTAAAGAAAAAGTGGAAAATCTGGAGGTTGGAGGGGAAAAAAAAAACGAAAAACAAAACAAAAACCAAGGAGGCCATATCTATTAAAAAGATTTTTTTCATTAAAAAAAAAAAAAAAAAAAAAACGTTAAGCAAAGGTGAAAAGGAGAAGAAGAAAAATGAAAAAGTGGAAGGAATAGTGACTGGAAGACAAAAAAAAAAAAAAAAAAAAGAAAGAAAAACCTACGCTGCACTCCAGTGTACTGGATGTAACACTACTAAAGCTTGATGGCGATGGCCCACTGCTGACGTTCGTTACTGTCAGTTTCAACGTCCAGTGACACCACAGATGATAATTTATGACGGACGGGTTTAACCTTTCCAGGAGAGCGGGTTGGGGTGGGATGATGCGAGTGTTCAAAAAGGTGTGTGTGTGTGTGTGTGTGTGGGGGGGGGGGGGTGAGAGGTTATGTAATACTACACTGAAGCCACCAGAACGACAGCATTTTAAGATAAAAGAATGAAAATGGCATTTTTTTTTCAGAAGTTGGTCACCAACAGCGATCCGAACGTGCAATTAGCCACCACCACAACCACCACCACTACCAACCACCACACACCACCCACCTCATCCCCCACCCCTAGCGCCCACTTTTCCCTTCCCCATCAATGTTGAATGAGTGGATGGTGAGAGTCACGTCTTGCTGATCGCAACCGTATGTTAGTAAGAAACTGACAGTATTCAATAAGGCACCGACATTAAGTCACCTTCAATACAGCAACCATGCAAGCTGCACACCAAAAATTAATGCGCCAAGGCCTTGCTTAAGAGTCGAGTATTTATAGACTGGCGCAGTTAGATTGTTTTGAGAATGTTTATTGCGTCTGAAAGTTGATTCTCCTCATTTCCTTTCCTTTGGCCATCAAGGTACAAGCCATGTGGTTCCAAGCAGACAGATTAAAACCAAAGGAATGGGGACTATTAACTGGGCGCGTCCCGCTGGCGCAAAGATAGGGTGACGGATGAGTGCAAAGGCCTGAAACATGACGTAAACTAAGGGGAAAGTCATGTGTTCTAAGATTGTTTGCGACTTCATCGTTGAAAATCTCCCAGAACAATGGAAGAAATCTGTGAGGTGTTGTTCTTTCGATCAATATGAGTTTAACATTTAAATGCTGGCTCAAATTTATGGTAGGCCTGAAAACACTTACATGGATTATGTCGTGTGTGTTAGTGCAAAATCCTAACTGCGGCATATGGCCACACCTACAAAGAAGCTACCCCACCACCCCGCGCACCCCAGATCCGCTATCGCTTATCTCCCTTTCCCCTCCTCTCTCCTCCACACCGCAGCAACACGCAACAGTCGCTAAGTCCATCTCGATGACCCTTCGTCTTTTCACCCAACAAGAGGGGAGGGAGGGGGGATAATTCCACCCCCTTCCCCCCGAACCAAGTAGGGGCTGGCGGGCTGGCAGGCGGGCTAAATGTGGGGGAGACCTTTTTACAGCTTTCCACCCACGTGCTCCGGCGATTAATGTTGTTTTTGCACCCAAGAAACGCGCTGGGATTTAGCTGGGGATTTAGGGGGGATAATTCCACCCCCTTCCCCCCGAACCAAGTTGGCGGCTGGCGCGAGGAGACCTTTTTACTCGCTTTCCACCCACGTGGTCCGGCGATTAATGTTGTTTTGACCCAAGAAACGCGCTGGTTTATTTAGCTGCCTTTCTGGCTCCCCCCTTTTCCTGGCGCGAGGCTCGTGGTCCTGGTGAGGCCCAGCTGTTGGCTTGATTAGCGAGGAGAGTGTCACGGGCGGACTCTTAGCCTGTCGAATGATAAAGAGTCGAACCGAAGGCATGCAGGCAGGTGTGACGGGATGAAATTACCCCCCCTCCTCCTTCTGTTCTGCCCCCCCCCCCCCCTATCGCCCCCTCCCCATCCCCACCCCCATCCCTGCACCTCATCATCCACTCACCACCACCCCCTCCCTCCCTGCCCCACTCCCTCCCTGCCCCACTCCCTGAGGAGGAGAAAAACTAGGGATAGGAGAAATGATATTGCTTCTATCAACCTGGATATTATGTGGCTCATTGCGAATCTGTAGGATGGTGGTACTTTCTTTCGTTCCCCCATTACCTTTTTCTTTCTGGGTCTCTGTTGGTATCTTCCACGTTCATTCTTATGAATGGGCTTTTCCTCTATGCAATGAGAGCATATTCAAATTAACAAGTCGTACTGGCAGTAGTACTCCTACTGAGGGTGTGTCTGTGGGCGGGGGTTGGGTCTGTGGGGTGTGCTCGACAGCTGGAGGGTGGTGTTTTTCGCCGGTGGGCTCTGCAGTCATGAAATACGGGCTGGTACACCCATGGGGATGCTACTTTAAGGCTGTTATGAGTTCCATCCTGTAGTCTGATTTACCTCTTTTCAGGAGCAGTTATGTCCCTTGATATCTTAATGGAGTGTCCTGCGCGTGCCTGTACCCATCGTCAACACAGCGCTGGCCTGCAAGGGTGGTACAGGACTGCTCTAAAGGCAGGTGAAGACAGTGTTTCTCTGGGTCCTCCCCAGCACCTTCGGGTGTTTCTTTTTCCTACTGAGGGTGTGGGTGGAAACTGTGTTATGTTTACCTCACACTATCAAATATTGCCTTGGAATATGAACAAGTTCGACACGCTCATTTTCAGGTTCTGTCGAGTAACGTTCATGTGTAACCGCTTCCCATAGAGTGGTGCTTCGGACCCCGTAAACCTCAGACAGTTTTACTGCTGCTGCTGCTGATAGGTTATGGGACTTTAGGTTATGGGACTTTAACCTTTTGGACCTCCTCCACCCCCACCCCCACCACTAACCCCCTGCCCCCTTTTTGTTTCTTGTTTACTGTTTACTTGTCCTTGCTTCACTGAAGGTTTTCTTTCCTATCAACGGCGATGGGGTTAACCCGTGTTACCTCGTCTGTGATCTGTATCACAATGCTTAAGATCAAAGGTCATAGTGTATGTTATTTATATGTTGTATGGGCAAACTTGTACTTTCATCTGTGGTCTGTGTGACAGTGTTTAAAATCAAAGGCTATAGTCTGTTATTTATCTAGGTAGGGGCAAACTTGACCTTTCCTTTCCTGGCAGAAATTGGCCAATTATTTTTCCCTGTGTACGTCTCGTATGCCGTTTTATTTTATTTTTTTTTTTTTTTAGGTGAATGGTTCATCTGTGGTCTGTGTGACAGTGTTTAAAATCAAAGGCTATAGTCTGTTATTTATCTAGGTAGGGGCAAACTTGACCTTTCCTTTCCTGGCAGAAATTGTCCAATTATTTTTTCCCTGTGTACGTCTCGTATGCCCGTTTATTTTACTTTTTTTTTTTTTTTAGGTTTATCTGGGTCTTTGACAAAAGCTACAAGGCTATAGTCTGTTATTTATCTAGGTAGGGGCAAAACGTGACCTTTCCTTTCCTGGCAGAAATTGTCCCAATTTATTTTTCCCTGTGTACGTCTCGTATGCCCGTTTATTCTTTTTTTTTTTTAGGTGAATGGGTTTCAAAAGCTACATTGTTTCAGAGTTATGTGCCTTTAAAGGTTTTCATTGTGGCAGGAACGGTTCTTTTCTTGTTTCCTGTCAAAGGCTGCCTGGACTGGAACCAATGATTTCAAAAGCAGCATTGTTTCAGAGTTATGTCCCTTTAACAGTTTCATTATGGCGGGAATGGTTCTTTCCTTGTTTGCTGTCACCGCCTGTCTGGACTGGAACCATTGACCTCAAGGACCTTTGAGAAGCAAATC
>JADBJO010000457.1:466678-474178 GCA_016801955.1 Conus betulinus | reverse complement strand
ATATTTCACATAATGTGAAAATCAACATTTCAGTAATCGACTTTTTATCTGTCAGTACCTGGCCATCCATGAGCTATCAAAGACACAACATTCACTTCCTCTCCTCTCCTCTCCTCCCAATGCCTGGAACAGCCTGCTGACCATCATCAAACACCACCATCAACCAGCAGCTGTGATAGTGGACACGGCACCTATCGCAGGCCTCTGGCGAGCGGCTCCAGCATGCAGACTGTTTATATCCCAGCCAGGGATTAACTTGTCAAGAGGACAACGTGGGACACGTCTCCTGTGTGTCTTCTTCGGTGATCCAATCTGTGATAGGCCCCTGAGTGTTTCTGCCTGGGAGAGAGAGAGAGAGAGAGAGAGAGAGAGAGAGAGAGAGAGAGAGAGAGAGAGTGGAGGAGCAGATCGTCGTTAGGTCCTCAGGTCGTCGTCGTCCCTCAATCAGAAACTATCTCTACCCCGTCTCTGAGGACCTCGAGATGACACCCATCGCTCCGGATCAAGTTGTGTCGTGGAAGTGACCATCGATGTCCTGACATGTTTACGTACCCTCTGAAAATTGTGTTCCCTCCGTCCCTGATATAACTCTGTGTTCTTTCTTCTTCTTCTTCTTTTCTTCTTCTTTCTTCTTCTTTGTTCTTCTATTCTTTTAAGGGGAAGGTGGTGTATTGAAGAAAACTGGACACACGGTATTTTGTTCGTCTTTTGATGTGTGTGTGTGTGTGTTGTGTGTGTGTGTGTGTGTGTGTGTGTGTGTGTGTGTGTGTGTGTGTGTGTGTGTGTGTGTGTGGTGTGTTCGCGTGCGCGCGCGCTCGCGCGCGCGCTTGTGGGCGTGCGCACCAGTGTGGACGAGTCTGTGCGTGTGTGTGTGAGTGTGAGTGTGTTTGTGTGTGTGTGTGTGTGTGTGTGTGTGGTGTGTGTGTGTGTGTGTGGAGGGTGTGTGTGTGTGTGGTGTGTGTGTGTGTGTTTGTGTGTGTGTGTGTGTGCGTGGTGTTGGCGCGTGTGTCGTGTCCTTCCCCATTGCATGTATGTACATTTTTGTTGTTTTCTTGGTGGTGGTGGTGGTGGTTGTGGTGGTGGGGTGGTGGTGGTGATGATGGTGGTGGCGATGCTGGTGGTTGTGGTTGTGGTTGCTGATTCGTGTTTATGTGTTGTTGTTGTCTCTTACGCCTTGACCATCCACTACAGAGCGGCAGCACGACAGCGAACACACCGAAACACGCTCAGGACAGTGTCATCCTGACCACAACGGACAGCTTGTCAAGAGGAAGAAGAAGAAGAGAGCTCTGTGCCCACTTGACCCACACGAGCCCTCCACACACACCCCCTCCTCCCCACCCACCCACACACCACCCCCACTCCCCACCCCGGCCCCTAGCCCCTGAATGGGCATCTGGACAGTTCAGGCATCTGCCACTCAGTCATTGTCCTCCCACCCCCACCCCCCTAGGGAGCAGATGGTCAACCCAACGTCAGCCTGGACTGGAGCCGTCCACCGAACGAAGCCATAAAACACCAGGCAGAGTCTCTCTCCCCCCCCCCCCCCCCCCCCCCCCCCCCCCCCCCCACCCCACCCCCAAGGGGCTATTTGTCCGAGGTGACGAGGAAACGTTTTGATGAGAGGGGGATGGGGAGTAATGAGTGAGTGAGGTGTGAGGAGGAGAAGGAGGGAGGGGAGGGAGGAAGGGAGAAGAGGGAGACGGCGCCAGGGAGGTGTGGGAGAGAGGAGGGTTGGGAGTGGAGTATGTGAGCGGGGTGGGGTGGGGGTGGGGGGGAGGCTGAGAGGGTTCGCCTTTGTGATTGACATTCTCTTGTCTGTGGGTGGGCCCTTGTGGTGATGAAGAAGAGCTGAAGGGCTTGTTAATGGGTACACTTCGATTCCCCACGTCACATTCAAAGAAAACAATGAGTATAGGAGACAGAACAGAACAGAGGGAGAGAGAAAGCATGATAGATGGATGGATGGACGGATAGGGATGACGATTGTGGTAGAGAAGGGTACATCGAGGAGGTCGTTCGTTGTTGTAGAGGGAGGGAGTGATGTCGAATGAGATGAAACAGACTGGCAGTAAAAAACCGACAGGCCAGCAAATAAATATACAGATAGATATAGAGAGAGGTACATTCTTGTCATATATAGGATAGCTCTCTCTCTCTCTCTCTCTCTCTCTCTCTCTCTCTCTCTCTCTCTCTCTCTCTCTCTCTCTCTCTCTCCCTGGGAGAGTCTTTTTTTCTTTTCTTTGTTTAATTTTATTTCTCTCTCCTTGCAAAAACAAAACCTTTTACACAGATTTTATACCATTTCACTTCGCATTAGTATACGATTCACACCAATGTATTTCAACAGCCAAACATGTACATTTTATTTAACCAGGTACCATAAAACAGTTTCCGTACCATGTGTTAACATATTTGTAAGGCAAGATGTATCAAAAACACTCCTGGGAAAGATTACCTCTGTCTATCTCTCTCTCTGTTGGGAAAAGACTCCCTCTCTATCTCTCTCTCCTCTCTCTCTGTGTCTCTCCCCTCCCCCCGCCTCCTCTCCTCTCTCTCTCTCTCTCTCTCTCTCTCTCTCTCACGCGCGCGCGCACACACACACACACACACACACACACACACACACACACTCTCTCTCTCTCTCTCTCTCTCTCTCCTCTCTCTCTCTCTCTCTCTCTCTCTCCTCTCTCTCTCTCTCTCTCCCCCTCTCTTCTCTCTCTCTCTCCTCTACCTCTCTCTCTCCCCCCCCCTCTCTCTCTCTCTGCCGCGAAGGTTTCATTGTCTCTCTGACGTCATCAGGAATGAAAACGATGTCAGGACATAACGTCTTTCAATTTCAGATTTCATGTGTAATTTCAGCCTGGCCGATCGCACGAGTCTCTCTCTTTCTGGTCTCCCCCAGAAACAACCCATCATCATCAGTGACCACGTGCTGTGGGATGGGTCCACACGAACCACGGCATCAACATGCTTCATCATTCTTATCGCATGCGTCCGTGCGGCTGGCAGAGAGAAAACCATTGCTCTGAAACGACGTCACAGGTGGAGGAGAAGAAGAAGAAGAAGAAGAAGAAGAAGGTAAAGAAGAAGAGAAGAGAAGAAGAAGAAGAAGAAAGAAGAAGAAGAGAGAGAGAGGAAGAAGAAGAAGAGAGAGAGAAAAAGAAGAAGAAGAAGAAGAGAGAAAGGAGGAAGAGGAAGAAGAAGGAAGAAGAGGAGGAGGAGGAGGAAGAAGAGGAGGAGAAGGAGGAGGAGAGAAGAAGAAGAAGAAGAAGAAGAAGAAGACAACGGTGCCGACGACGACGGCGACGGACGACGACGACGACGACGAGAAGAAGAAGAAGAAGAAGAAGAGGAGGAGGAGGAGGAGGAGGAGAGGAGGAGGAGGAGGAGGGAGGAGGCGAAGGAGGAGGAGAACTAGAAGAAGAAGAAAGACGAGGACGAGATAAGAGGGTCCAGAGAGACCAAAGAAAAGGAAAGGGCAGGCAAAAGAAGAGAGAGAGAGAGAGAGAGAGAGAGAGAGAGAGAGAGAGAGAGAGAGAGAGAGAGAGAGAGAGAGAGAGAAACAATTACGCGCACTGCGGTTTTCAGAATTCATGTCTTAAGTTCTGAAGAATTTAAACGTGCGATGAGACAGGACACATGCCAGACGATACAAAACAAGAATAGAAGTGTTCTTCGGGACACACACACACACACACACACACACACACACACACACACACACACACACACACACACCACACACCGGCTTCCCATCTTCCCGAATCCCTCCAGAACATATTAAGAGAACAAGAGCAGGAATAGAAAATAAGAGAGTGGAGAAAAAAAAAGAAGAAAAACGTGATCAGGGCCAAGGTACGTAAGATAGACCAGACAAGTTTAAAACGTAAGATAGTTCCTGTTCTTCGGTAGAATACGTTACAATCTTCTCTTGCGCTTCTTCATGGACTGAACAGTTTACGGCTTAGAATGATTGTTAAGGAAACGTCAATCCTGCGCTGAATTAAAAGATAATGATAGCTCGCTCGGTTTGTTTTTTTTTTTTTTTTCTTTTTTTTTTTTTTTTTTTTTTTTTTTTTTTTTTTTTTTTGTTTATTATGTGTGTTGTGTGTGTGTTTTTTAAAGCATTTCTTTATTGAACAGATGTGTACATAAGCAAATTATTGAACTGAAGCAACAACAAGCAAATGCTTATAATGTGCCCAGTGACGGAAAATCTAACAAGAAAAAAAACACATCGGCGGATTGTTTAATATGTGATATTGTAAAGAAAGAAAGAAAAATGCTGAATATCATTCAGGAAAATTTGTAGAAAATCTTAATTTAAATCAAAAGGCAGTAAAGAAGATAGAACAGATCAGATGAATCTAATAGAGCGACGAGGCAATCTTCACAACAAATACCATGATTCCCCACGCACCGAACTCGTTCTTCGTCTTCATTGTCCTCAGTGTTGTTTCTCTTGCCTGAAGAAGACCAAAAAGGTCGAAAAACGCGTCGTGTTTTTGTTGTGATTTGTCTGTCCCTGTTGTTCGGCGGACTTACTGATAATTCTTTTCCAAATTTGTTCAGTATCAGCCTGCAGTCATCTCACTCTGAAACGAACTTGCTAATGAAATGTACGCACAGTATAATGAAATTTGAGCACAGTGAAGGCTAGGGCTTGTTGTTGCTCATTCGTCCCGTCAATTATGAAGGTATTCTGTTTATTTTGTTTCTGAAATAAAAGTTATTTCAACCAGTGAAATTTACGAGCATGAAAGGGTCATTCACTGTTAAAAAAAAAAATCAAATCATTTATGGGCGCTGGTTTATTATCTACACGCAGAAATACATTCTGGGTTGTACAGCTGTCGTTACTAACTAAATCATCACCACACAAGCAAGTTTCAAATATTTCTAGTTGCAATGTGAGGCGACTGCAGGCGGAAATCTAAACAAATTTTAAAAATAATCATCATGACTCCACCGAACAACGTAGACAAATGAATCTCAAGACAAAACGCGACGCCTTTTTGATCTTTTAGATCTTCGTCAGGCAAGAGAAACATCACTCAGGACAACGAAAATTTCATTCTTATCTTGCCTGCTGAAGACCTAAGAGGTCGAAAAGCGTCGCTCGTGTTTGGTCTTGTAATTCGTTTGTTCACCTTGTTCGGCGGAGTCCTATTTATTACTTTGAAAATTTTAAATATTTCTAGGTCGTTTGTGCAATCACTTTTCCCCC
Source organism: Conus betulinus (assembly GCA_016801955.1). Lineage (NCBI taxonomy): Eukaryota > Metazoa > Mollusca > Gastropoda > Neogastropoda > Conidae > Conus > Conus betulinus. Next base: position 468,948 of record JADBJO010000457.1, on the reverse strand, counting down.
CTATACTAATAGAGCTAATGACATTATGGGCAGACTTCTCCTTCTCAAAGGCCATCCAACAGACATACCAGTCCTCTGCGCGAAGGGTGCAGTACGTCGCTGGCGAGGTCCTCCAGGCTGTAGAAGGCCTTCTTTACCCATCACCAGTGTCTCCACTTCCAGCTGTAACACCTGAAGGTGTCGTGCACTGCACACACCTGCAGCAGATGCCCTGTTGTTATGCTGCCAGACCGGCGGAGCACACTGGTCTGACTGGTCCATACGGAACTTGGCCGAGTGGTTGAACCCACTGACGAATGCGAAAACACAATTCAACACAAACAACAACAGAGTTGAGCTTTACTCGGAAGCGAATTCAGATTCAGATTCTTTATTTCCTTTGACCTCTTTTAAGGATACGTAGAGTCAATTCAAACAACAGTCCACTACCGAGCTGAACTATTCAAGATCAGTCAGTATGCGCATGAACCTAACCAAACATAAGAATAAGTAACGTGTACAAATACTTCTTGAATATCAGTTTTCCCTTTCTGACTCGGCCATGCGTTTAAATTAATCATTTCTAATAACATTAGTACACTGGATAATATCACGCGGAGAGTCTCTGGTGAACGGGTAAGAATAACTGCTCACATGTTAAACAATTAGATTTCTTGTACATATAAAGTTGTTCTTGTTTAGCAGATGAGAGGGAAGTAAGTGCTGGGAGTTAGCTGTTCTTGGTTAATACAGGGTACAAATTATGGCAGTCGAAAGGGCTACAAGAAACAGGACGCTTCGATAAAACGAATGAACATTAAAGATTGGAGAAGGAAAGGGGGAGGAGGGGGGGGGGGGAAGGGCTAATGAAAGTGCTGCCAAAAGATCATAATATCTATATTGATATTACTTTTAACAATGACAACACCAAACACGGAGAGACTAAATACAACAAAAGAAGCAAATATCTAAATATCTGGGTCCGTGTATATCAAAAAACATGTATCTATCGATCTATCTGTCTATCTATCTATCTGTGTGTGTGTGTGTGTGTGTGTGTGTGTGTGTGTGTGTGTGTGTGTGTAAGAATAAGTGAGAAAAAGAATCATCCTATCCCCATGCATTCACTTTGTCTTACAAACGCGCCGTTTATGTATTAGGCCGTTCTATTCGTTTGGCGGTCTAATATCATAACATTTATCCTCTTCTTTCCTTTTCAAGATCTAAACCCCCAGGAAGAAAATGTATTCCTTTTGACTTATTCTCGAAGACTTCAAAGAAACCCCGGCACTGGTAGTCTCCAAAACATCCGAAATATAATGCTGATGTATTCTTCAAAGGCTTAACCAGTCGTGGCGATGTCTCATTCTTCAAAGATTCGTGATGTTGGCCATTATTCATACAAAAAAGGAAAGAGAAACACAGAAGTATTAATGCGTCGTGTTATTGTCCAGGACGTGGCTTGTTCTTTGAGTTCACGACGGACGGTTTTGGCACACAGGCTTGCTCTTGTGCGAGAACGCGGCACCATCTTTCTTCAGTGTCACTTGCAAGCTTACTTTCCCTACCACCTCCCTCTTCCAGCCCCCCCCCCCCCACCCTCCCTGTTCACTCGCTTCCTCGCTTCCCCCCCCCCCCCCCCCCCCCCCGCGCCACGCACCACCACCGCCACCACTCCCCCCTTCCTCCCCCCCCGAGCCCAAGTTCCTGGCAGCACTGAAGGATCCCTTGTGCTGCTCTTCATTTCCTGTCTCAATATTTCACCCTGCTTTCATTCTTGCCTCATGCCTGCTTCCTGAAATGTCGGACTGTCGCAGTGACTTGACAAGCACGTGAGTTTCGTCTCCTCTCCCCCCCCCCCCCCCCCCCCCCCTTTCCATCCTTTCCTTCCCCTACCCGCTCCTTCACCCCCATCCCCTCTTTTCCTGCCGGCTCTCCCTTCCCTCCTCTCTCTCTCTTCCTCCCCCCCCCCCCCACCCCCCCCCCCCCCCCCCCCCCCCATCCCACCCCTTCCCCCTAACACACACCGATCGCCTCCGACTCGTCGTCCTGCCCATTAGGTTGGACCAGAAGGTAGATGCAGAACGATGGTGATGTTTGCAAATAACACGATGTCTGTTGGTTACGCTTGGGAAACAATACGGTCACTAATTTTGTGGTTGAAACTATGAGTCTAGTTTACCGCCATGTGCGTCTTCACTAAATAGAGTAAATAAACGAAAATTAAAACAAAAAAGTGCCAGTTTGTATGGAAAAATGAAATAAAATTCTGTTTTTCTCTCTTATACGAG
>JADBJO010000457.1:459178-461678 GCA_016801955.1 Conus betulinus | reverse complement strand
ATCGAACTGATTTTAACCAATCTTAGTATTTAAAAAAAAAATGGAATGTGGGCTGTGGACGGATCCATTAAATGTTGATGAGAATCCGGATCAAAGGACGGATCCATTGAATGTTAGGATCTGGGTGAGGGGCGGATCCATTGAATATTGGTGATGATTTGGATCAAAGGTCGGGATCTATTGAATGTTAGTGAGGATCTGGATGAAGGGTGGATCCATTGAACGTTGGTAAGGATCAAGATCAAGGGGCTGATCCATTAAATGTTATGAGGATCCTATTATAGGACGGATCCCTTGATCATTTGTGAAGATCGGATCAAAGGACGGATCCATTAAACGGATCCATTGAACGTCGTTGAGGATCCGAATCAAAAGACAGATCCGTTGGACGCTGGTGAGGGTCTGGATCAAAGGGGCTGATCCGTTAAATGTTATGAGAAATCCGTATCAAAGGGCGGATCCGTTGAACGTTGGTGAGAATCTATGTCAAAGGACGGATCCGTTTAACGCTTGGTGAGGATCCGGATCAAAGGAAGAATCCATTGATCGTTGATGACGATCCAGATAAAAACGGATCCGTTGATAGTCGGTGAAGATCAGGTTGAAAGGGCAGATCCATTAAACGTTTGTGAGGTGGATCGTTTGGACGCTGTTGAAGACCCTGATCAAAGGCAGATCCAGGATCCGTTTGACTTCTGCGATGGGTGCGCACCGCCAAATCGCGATTCTGGTTTTGGGTGGGGTAGAACTCCGTGTGCTTCCAGTCATGAGTGACGACTACGATGTGGCCACGAGAGGTTATTGTAAAACAAGCAAATAACATAAAACAAAATGGAAATAGATGAAGAAGAAGAAGAAGGCGAAGAAGAAGAATATGTCCAGATTATACGGCTACTACTACGGTCTGCATTCTTTTTTCTTTCTTTCTTTCTTTTTTCAAACACCATCGATTGTTCTTTGTTTGTCGTCCCCTCTCAGACAGACAGGATGGCGAGCTCCAAGCTGAGAGTCCCTCCTTGTGTCTCTCTCGCTGTCGCTATACTACGCGCGTTTGGGGGGACATATTATGATTATCATAATGGCAGCAGCAGCGGCGGCGGCGACGGGAAGAGAGAGAAAAAAACCTGAAAGCCTTACCTGCCTGCCTGCCTGCCTGCGCCCTGCCTGGTAAAGTTTCCTGTTCATGATAATGAATGTGCCTGGCTGGCTTCCGTGTAAGCGGGGCTGGAGAAGGGGTGACACCTCCGAGACAGCTACCTGTCAGGTGTTACAAGAGGGACACCCTCCCGAGGTGTAAGCCCCGGGAAAGGGAGCCGACAGCCGTGTGGCAGTCGCCTCTGTTAACTGTCACTCACTCACGGGGCACAGGGAGAGGGGCTCGCCCAGACAGCGCAGGGGGTTGACCTCTCTCTCCCCCGACCGTCCTCCCCCCTCACGTTAGATGTGCCCCCCCCCCCCCCCCCCCCCCCCCCCCCCCGGGGCTTTTCAATGTGTTTTGGGAGGTGGTGTGTGTATGTGTGTGTGTGTGTGTGTGTGTGTGTGTGTGTGTGTGTTGTTGTGTTGTTTTTGTTTTGTTTGTATTTTGTTTTATTTGTTTGGTTTGGCTTGGTTTGGTCTGGTTTTACTCTGTCTCTCTGTCTCTCTCTATCCCTCTCTCTCTCTCTCTCTCTCTCTCTCTCTCTCTCTCTCTCTCTCTCTCTCTCTCTCTCTCTCTCTCTCTCTTACCACCACACTTTCCCCTGTTTATTTACAGCTTCTTATCTTTTAACCACCATACCAGCCCCTCTCTTTCCCTCCTCCCTTCTAGTCGTCTGTCGCTCCCCACCCCCTACCCTTTCTCTCTCTCTCTCTCTCTCTCTCTCTCTCTCTCTCTCTCTCTCTCTCTCTCTCTCTCTCTCATAAAATGATTTCATATGATGAATGTTTAAGGCTTTTTCGTTAACGTTTGGCTAATAGCTCCACACCAATAACTTAGCTGGCGAAACAGCGAAACAAATAACCTGCTAACTAGCCGTTTAATTAAGTGCCAAAGGGAGTAATGAGCTAGTCGAATAACAACTTGCCAGCTGGCGAAGTATAAAAGGAACTGCCAAACTAGCGGCGAAGACACAAAGTATATGACTAGCGAAGAATCCGTTTCCGTAACAATGCTAATTAGCCGATGAAGTATAAGAGTATGCGACTAGCTAACTAGCTGTCGCACTAATTGATATTTACAGAGTGGCGCCTTTTCCAGTGTATTTCTGTGACTTCCTTATATTTGTATCATCTGTTTTTCAGCCGTGGGTGATAAATAAGCCGAGAGGTCGACGCACTGTACATGACCTAGTTTTGATCTATGAATGTCAATAGTTCATCTGCCACATCATAAATTGGTGCAGATAGTTATGTGTGTCTGTTGTTGTTTCCCTTGACTGAGCTTTTTTTCGCGCGCGCGCGCGCGCGTGTGTGTGTGTGTGTGTGTGTGTGTGTGTGTGTGTGTGTGTGTGTGTGTGTGTGT
>JADBJO010000457.1:439178-451678 GCA_016801955.1 Conus betulinus | reverse complement strand
GTTTAGGCCCAATACTGTAACATGTTTCACCATAAGGCCATAAAGCATATAGAAGCCGTTTAACACATAAAGCCATTTAACCCTCTCTCGACTACTGAACCAATGCACAGGTTATGACCATGCTATCAGGTACTGCAGGTAAAAGTTCACGTTTATTTGCAGAGGAAGAATTTGTGAAACCACAAGGGATGTAGCTCAAGTAAGTGGTGGAGTGCTCGCTTAGCATGCGAGAGGTATGGGGATCGATACCCCGCATCTCAACTTTTTTTCTTTTGTTTCTTTGCATTATCTGCTGTGTACAGTAGCTGGTGTTTGGGGTCTTTATAAACACTGCCAATACAATTTGACAAAGTTTTCTTTCAATTGTTTTTTCATGCAGTATTTGTGTCATTCGGTAATGCATAAGGGGATAGATAATAAGGTGATAATAGAGATAAAAATTCCGTTCAATTTGTATGTTAACATGCTCCCAGTCAGTTTATTCGGTGGTGTTTGTTCCGGCCCAGTAACATTTCTCGCGTCTCAGAAGGCCGTTGACCTGACAGTGTAGACTACTGAACCAACGTCAGGTAGTGACCGTGCTATCAGGTACTGCAGGTAGAGGCAAACGTTTATTAATAGACATGGGGTGTGTGTTGCCACAGGGGATGTAGTTCAACGGTAGAGCGCTTGCATAGCAGAGAGAGGTACGGGGATCGATACCTGGCATCTCCATTTTTTTTTTTTTTTTTTTTTTTTTTTTTTGCATCATCTGGTATGCTGATATTTGTAGTATTATATATAAAAAACCACCCTAGGCATTTTCTTAAATTCTGTTCTTTTTTCCACTTCATTTTTGTTTTCATTGAATGGGAGTTCTGAAAGTTTGCGGGGGGGGGATGATAGGTGGAGTGGGTAACATAAACACTCTAAACACTCGAATATCAATCGCATCGAGGATGATACGCTGCTGAAGGAGCCAACTGTGTCTGTGTATGTGTGAGTGTGTCTGTCTGTATGTCTCTGTGTGCCTGCATGCATGTTTGATGTTTGTGTCATTTCAAAATTTAAGTGAAAGGGTAAAAATAATGGTAATTATAACTATAAGAATTCTGTACATATTTTACCATATTCAGATTGTCCAAGTCTGTTTATTCGGTAGTAGTCGTTTAGGCCCAATACTCTAACATTTTTCACCTCTAATAAAGCCATTTAACCCTCTATCGACTGCTGAGCCAACGTGACCATGCAGGTAGTGACCGTGCTATGAGGTATTGCTGGTAGAGGCTCACCTTTATTTGCAGAGGGAAAGGTCTGGGTTACCACAGGGGATGTAGCTCAAATGGTAGAGCGCTCGCTTAGCATGCGAGAGGTACGGGGATCGATACCCCGCATCTCCAACTTTTTTTCAAACATCATTTGATATGTACATTGGCTGGTGTTTGAGGTCTTTATAAACACCACCGAAACAATTTTCTATTTTTTTTTTTTTCATTCAAAGTTAGTGAGTGTCATTCAAAAATGCATGAAGGTCGGATAGCAGTTGTGGGAGGACGTGGAATGGTGGGGAGAAGTAAGTAAACACTTTCGTACGCACGCGAATATCATTGGCATCACGAATGGCCTATTTCATTGGAAGACGATATTTTTTCCATGTCTGCTTACTTTCTTCTTCTTCTGCCTCTCAACTTCTACCCTCCCCCCCCCCCCCCCCCTTCCCTCCATGCCCTTACCCTCTCTCTCTCTCTCTCTCTCTCTCTCTCTCTCTCTCTCTCTCTCTCTCTCTCAGTCTATGTATGTGTGTGTGTGCATGCATGCGTGCATGTATGTGTGAGTGCGTGCGTGCGTGTGCGCGCGCGCGCGTGCGTGTGTGTGTGTGTGTGTGTGTGTGTGTGTGTGTGTGTGTGTGTGTGTGTGTGTGTGTGTGTGTGTGCGTGCGCCCAGAAGGAAAAATGCGCGCGCGCGCGCGCGCGCGCGTGTGTGTGTGTGTGTGTGTGTGTGTGTGTGTGTGTGTGTGTGTGTGTGTGTGTGTGTGTGTGTGTGTGTGTGCATGTGTTTGTGGGTCAGTTCAAAATTTAAGCGAAAGGGCCAAAACTAACGGTAATCATAGAAATAAAAATTTCGGTATATTCCATACAGTGCCAAGATTGCCCCAGTCTGTTTATTCGGTAGTAGTCGTTTAGGCCCAATACTGTAACATGTTTCACCATAAGGCCATAAAGCATATAGAAGCCGTTTAACACATAAAGCCATTTAACCCTCTCTCGACTACTGAACCAATGCACAGGTTATGACCATGCTATCAGGTACTACTGCAGGTAAAAGTTCACGTTTATTTGCAGAGGAAGAATTTGTGAAACCACAAGGGATGTAGCTCAAGTAAGTGGTGGAGTGCTCGCTTAGCATGCGAGAGGTATGGGGATCGATACCCCGCATCTCCACTTTTTTTTCTTTTGTTTCTTTGCATTATCTGCTGTGTACAGTAGCTGGTGTTTGGGGTCTTTATAAACACTGCCAATACAATTTGACAAAGTTTTCTTTCAATTTGTTTTTTCATGCAGTATTTGTGTCATTCGGTAATGCATAAGGGGATAGATAATAAGGTGATAATAGAGATAAAAATTCCGTTCAATTTGTATGTTAACATGCTCCCAGTCAGTTTATTCGGTGGTGTTTGTTCCGGCCCAGTAACATTTCTCGCGTCTCAGAAGGCCGTTGACCTGACAGTGTAGACTACTGAACCAACGTCAGGTAGTGACCGTGCTATCAGGTACTGCAGGTAGAGGCAAACGTTTATTAATAGACATGGGGTGTGTGTTGCCACAGGGGATGTAGTTCAACGGTAGAGCGCTTGCATAGCAGAGAGAGGTACGGGGATCGATACCTGGCATCTCCATTTTTTTTTTTTTTTTTTTTTTTTTTTTTTGCATCATCTGGTATGCTGATATTTGTAGTATTATATATAAAAAACCACCCTAGGCATTTTCTTAAATTCTGTTCTTTTTTCCACTTCATTTTTGTTTTCATTGAATGGGAGTTCTGAAAGTTGCGGAGGGGGGATGATAGGTGGGAGTGGGTAACATAAACACTCTAAACACTCGAATATCAATCGCATCGAGGATGATACGCTGCTGAAGGAGCCAATCTTTTTCTTCTTCTTCTGGCTCTCCATTTTTCTACTATCCCACCTGCCGTCCTTTCCCCGCCCCACCCCCACCCCACCCTCTCTCTCTCTCTCTCTCTCTCTCTCTCTCTCTCTCTCTCTCTCTCTCTCCTCTCTGTGTGTGTTGTGTGTGTGTGTGTGTGTGTGTGTGTGTGTGTGTGTGTGTGTGTGTGTGTTGTGTGTGCGTGTGTGTGTGTGTGTGTGTGTGGTGTGTGCGCGCGCGCGCGCGCTTGCGTGTGTGCGAGTGTGTGTGTGTGTGTATGTGCGTGTATGTGTGTATGTATGTGTCTGTGTGCGTGTGCGAGTGTGCGCGCGCGCCTGTGTCTGTGTATGTGTGAGTGTGTCTGTCTGTATGTCTGTCTGTGTGCCTGCATGCATGTTTGATGTTTGTGTCATTTCAAAATTTAAGTGAAAGGGTAAAAATAATGGTAATTATAACTATAAGAATTCTGTACATATTTTACCATATTCAGATTGTCCAAGTCTGTTTATTCGGTAGTAGTCGTTTAGGCCCAATACTCTAACATTTTTTCACCTCTAATAAAGCCATTTAACCCTCTATCGACTGCTGAGCCAACGTGACCATGCAGGTAGTGACCGTGCTATGAGGTACTGCTGGTAGAGGCTCACCTTTATTTGCAGAGGAAAGCCGGGGGTTATCACAGGGGATGTAGCTCAAATGGTAGAGCGCTCGCTTAGCATGCGAGAGGTACGGGGATCGATACCCCGCATCTCCAACCTTTTTTTTCAAACATCATTTGATGTGTACATTGGCTGGTGTTTGAGGTCTTTATAAACACCACCGAAACAATTTCTAATATTTTTTTTTTCATTCAAAGTTAGTGAGTGTCATTCAAAAATGCATGAAGGTCGGATAGCAGTTGTGGAGGACGTGAATGGTGGGGAGAAGACGTAAACACTGCCGTACGCACGCGAATATCATTGGCATCAAGAATGGCCTGTTTCATTGGAAGACGATATTTGTTTCCATGTCTGCTTACTTTCTTCTTCTTCTGCCTCTCAACTTCTACCCTCCCCCCCCCCCCTTCCCTCCATGCCCTTACCCTCTCTCTCTCTCTCTCTCTCTCTCTCTCTCTCTCTCTCTCTCTCTCAATGTATGTGTGTGTGCATGCATGCGTGCGTGTATGTGTGAGTGCGTGTGTGCGTGCGCGCGCGCGCGTGTGTGTGTGTGTGTATGCGTGTGTGTGTGTGTGTGTGTGTGTGTGTGTGTGTGTGTGTGTGTGTGTGTGTGTGTGTGTGTGTGTGCGTGCGTGCGTGTGCCCAGAAGCAAATGCGCGCGCGCATGTGTGTGTGCATGTGTTTGTGGGTCAGTTCAAAATTCAAGCGAAAGGGCCGAAACTAACGTTAATCATAAAAATAAAAATTCGGTATATTCCATACAGTGCCAAGTGTCATTCGGTAATGCATAAGGGATAGATAATAAGGTAATAATAGAGATAAAAATTCTGTTAAATTTGTATGATGTTAACATGCTCCCAGTCAGTTTATTCGGTGGTGTTTGTTCCGGCCCAGTAACATTTCTCGCGTCTCAGAAGGCCGTTGACCTGACAGTGTAGACTACTGAACCAACGTCAGGTAGTGACCGTGCTATCAGGTACTGCAGGTAGAGGCAAACGTTTATTAACAGACATGAGGTGTGTGTTGCCACAGGGGATGTAGTTCAACGGTATAGCGCTTGCATAGCAGAGAGAGGTACGGGGGTCGATACCTGGCATCTCCATTTTTATCTTATTATTTTGTGTGTGTGTGTGTGTGTGTGTGTGTGTGTGTGTGTGTGTGTGTGTGTGTGTGTGTGTGTGTGTGTGTGCATCATCTGGTATGCTGGTATTTGTAGTATTATATATGAAAAAAACCACCCTAGGCATTTTCTTAAATTCTGTTCTTTTTTCCACTTCATTTTTGTTTTCATTGAATGGGAGTTCTGAAAGTTGCGGAGGGGGGATGATAGGTGGAGTGGGTAACATAAACACTCTAAACACTCGAATATCAATCGCATCGAGAATGATACGTTGCTTCCCAATCGCATCGAGATTGATACGTTGCTAAAGGATCCAAACTCTTTCTTCTTCTTCTTCTTCTTCTTCTGGTGTCCATTTTTCTACCATCGCATCTGCCGTCCTCTCCCCGTCTCTGTCTGTCTGTCTGTCTGTCTGTCACAAAGTTCACAAATTTGTTTATTTTGTCCATGAAGGAAAAATTATTCTCTCTCTCTCTCTCTCTCTCTCTCTCTCTCTCTCTCTCTCTCTCTCTCTCTCTCTCTCTCTCCTCTCCCCGCCTCACACACACACACACACACAACGCATCATTTCAAAATTCAGGAGCACAGGGTTAAGAAAAATGTAATGGTGATCAAAATATTTAAAATTCTGTACCTTCCATACAATGCTTACATAATCCCAGTCTATCTATACGGTAGTGTTCGTTCCAGCCCAGTGCTGTAACATTTTTCACCTTTAATAAGGTCCTTGACCTGACAGCAGACTACTGAAGCAATGTGAGCACGCAGGTGGTGACCGTGCTATCAGATACTGCAGGTAGAGGCTCACGTTTATTAATAGACATGGGGTCTCTGTGACAGCACAGGGGATGTAGCTCAGTGGCAGAGCGCTATCTCAGCAGCAAGAGGCACGGGGATCGATACCTCGCTTCATTCAGTACTTTCCTCTGTCGTCCAGTCAATAGCGTTCAATATCATTCACTCAGTTTCTTACTTACTTCATTCTTTCCATTTCTTACTCAGGGTGCATGCTATGTGTAACGTGTCATCCACACCAACGGCCAAACTGGCCTTCTCTTCCGAAAGTTGGCGATGGGATTTGACGTGTGTGCAAGATGTTATGCGTGCGTTCACACACGGAACCTCGGTTTATAGTCTCATTCGAAGAACTGTTTGGGGGAAATGAGTCAGAACCAATGTTAACTCCAAGGGAAAAATCCCCCTGTACCGAGACGGCACGGCGGAGATTCGAACCCGCAACTCCAGGATCACCAAGATTACGAGTTCCGCGCTCTACCGCTGAGCTATTCCGGCCCCCAAGGTTAAGTCACAGTTATGTTGATCATAAAGATGAAAAATTCTGTACATTTCCTACAATACTGACATAATCCCAGTCTATCTATCGGTAGTGTTCGTTCCAGCTCAGTGCTGTAACATTTTTCGCCCCTAATAAGGCCCTTGCCCTGACAGTAGACAACTGAACCAATGTCAGCATCCAGGTGGTGACCGTGCTATCAGGTACTGCAGGCAGAGGCAAACGTTTATCAATATACATGGGGTCTGTGTTGCCACAGGAGATGTAGCCCAATGGTAGAGCGCTCGCTTAGCAGCGAGAGGTACGGGAATTGATACCTCGCATCTCCAATTGTTTCTTTTTTTCTTCTTCTTTTTTTTTCTTTGGCATTATCTGGTTTGCTGGAATTTGTAGTATTGTAAAAAAAAAAAATCCTCTTTAAAACATTCCTTCAAGCTTTTTTTTCAATTATTTTTTTTTTCTTTTCGTTAAATGGGAGTACTGGAGGTTGTGAAGGGGTGGTGATAGGGGAAGGGAGTGACGTCAACACTTCCATGTACACTCCAATTCACCACCAGCAGTGGTGCACCCAGAATGGCACTGTACCAAAATGCCATTCTGCCAACGAAGAAAGGGACAGCACGCCTTGCTGAAAATCTGTTTGCGAGAAAACAGGCAGACAGCATCGGCACCAGAGGGGCAGTGACCACAGGCCTCGCCCCCACTGGACGTCTCCTCTTCCCCCTTGTTACATCACCGCTCCCTTCCTCCTCCCGTCCTCCTCATTCACCTACTCCACATATGTTACCAACAAACAATCACACATCACAGTCCTCTCACCCCCAACCCCCCCTCCTACTCTCCCCCCCATTCCGGCCGACCCACACTACTCGGAAGTCTTTCCTCCCCTCCCTACCCCCACTCTAAACCCCACCCACCCACTTCGACGACGACCGGACAGCAGGCCTACTACCACCACGCGGGGAACTAATTCGTATGGTAATAGAGAGGACTACACTTCGCCTCACAACACCACCCATGATGCCACCGCCTGTGTATCCTCCTATGTTCTTCCCTTCTTTTCCTCGTAGCTTCCCACCTACTTTTTGGCAGTGGCCACACTTCATGCCAATGCCACCAAACTATGGCCAGTTCTCATAGACTTGAATCAGTGTGTGTGTGTGTGTGTGTGTGTGTGTGTGTGTGTGTGTGTGTGTGTGTGTGTTATAAGTATATATACACTCGTGTTGAAAGTGCAGACTTTGAACTATATGCATCAGCCAATGTGGACTGTGTAATTCCGAATCTGCCGACCATCTGATAAGCTGAAAAGATAAAGTTGTTGCGAACTACATTATTAGCATCTGTGAAGAAAGCAAGACTCTTATATCATAGTTTTATTATACCTGAATGGTGTGTGAGCACGCTCAGAAACCTGCTGTGGTGTGGATAAAGCTTCAGTGACACTTGCCACAAGCGTGTTACGTAACTTTGTGAACTTTTTTAACTTTGTCATTTTTCATATTCATTATCCTTTTTCATTGAGCATTGTGGATTTGGTGTGTAAGTGTGTTGTATCACACTTATTTGTAGTTTTGACTTCCTTGTTTCTCATATTCATTATCCTTTTGAATTGAAGATAGTTGTTGTGTGTGTATACCATACAGACATATTGAGTTTGTATTCAAGTGTATCCTTGCTATATATATATATATTTTTTTTTTAGTTGCATAAATGGTGCAATCATCTTCAAAGTGGCCACAGGAAGACGGACTACGTATTGGACATCTTAATATAAACCATATACAAAACAAGTTACATGAGGTTCCTACTATACTGTACAATCAAGACAAACCCTTCCATATATTTGGCTTCACTGAATCAAGACTTTCAGATAATGTCCCTGATGCCGCTGTTTTAATCTCTGGCTACAATATTGTACGCAGAGATCCCACCGAATCAAAATCTACAGGCATATTACTTTACGTTCATGAAACATTAAATGCCCAACGTTTGTATGATCTTGAAAGTTTTGGAATTGAAGCAGTTTGGTTAGTAATCAAGTTAAAGAGAACAAAACCCATCAAAATAGGATTTGTGTATCGAAACCCAGCCGAAAATGCTGGTTGGATGGACAAGTTTACAGCCATGATGGATGCAGCGTCGCTTGATGCCACAGAATTAATACTTTTAGGTGATTTCAACATTGATCTATTGAAGGGCCAAACATCATGGTCAGATAGGACTACCTCATACAACTTATCTCAAATTATAGACATGCCAACCAGAGTAACACTCACTAGCACAACATTAATTGACCACATCTACCTTTCTGAACCACAAAACGTCATAGAGAAATGTGTGCCTTTGATGGATGGATGCAGCGACCACTTTCCAGTATGCATTACGTGGAAAAGAAGTGGAATCAAAATTCCTAAAACTGGCCACAAACACATCACTTACAGATCTTTTGGACACTTCCACGAAGATACCTTTCTTACTGACCTCACGAATTCCCCCTTTATTAATGTTTATAATTACACTGATCCCCAGAAGAAAGCGCTAGAGTACTGGCTACACACGTTTAATTCTGTTTATGACAAGCATGCGCCATTCAAAACGCGTCGAGTTAAACATAGTGCACAACCAAAGTGGATGACTGATGAAATACAAGCTGCTTGTTTCTTACGCGACGATCTCCTTGAAGCAGAAGGGAAGTCGGATGGATTCAAAAGGCAACGTAATAAAGTCAACTCACTCAAACGGACAGCAAAAAATGAATTTTTTTCGTGAACTTGTAGCCAACAAACAAAATTCGAAGTCCATATGGCAAGCAATAAATGAACTTACGAATAAAACTTCACAGTCAAAGACAAGTCCCATTACCAGCATAACACCAAATGAACTCAAACAACACTTTACAACAGTTGCAGAACACATTGTCAAAGAAAAGAATACTGACTCAAATGAAATTACAAAAAAAAAAAAATTTTGTAATGCTAAGAACATTCGTTCAGCAACACCTGTTCCGCCTATGACAGTTAGTGATGTTTACCAAGCTTTATGCCAATTAAAGCAGACAGGAAGCCGCGGACTGGACGGGATTGATGAAAAATACTGAAACTATCAGCACCTGTTATATGTGAAACTCTTACCTATATTTACAATTTATGCATTGATAAATGTCACTTTCCCGCTCAGTTCAAAGTTGCTAAAGTAATACCCATTTTCAAATCTGGAGACAAATCTGAGCCATCGAACTACAGACCAATATCCATTTTGCCAGTTCTGTCCAAGCCCTTGGAAAAACACATAAATAAACATCTTTGCCACCATTTTGATTCCTCCAACCTACTAAAATAAAAATCAATCAGGATTCAGGAAAAATCATTCTTGTCATACAGCGCTTACAAACCTAGTAGATCAATGGCTAGCCAGTGTTAATGAGAATAAATATTGTGGAGCACTGTTTGTTGATTTTGCAAAGGCTTTTGATGTAATTAACCACAAACTGTTATGCAGGAAGCTTTTTATTATCATATGGTGTAACAGGAAATACCTTACAACTGATAACATCTTTCCTAGAAGACCGTCAACAAATCGTTTGTGTCAACAACAACTTATCAGAGAAGCTACCTATCCAACATGGCGTACCTCAGGGTTCTGTGTTGGGTCCGTTGCTGTTCTCAGTTTATATTAATGATCTCCCTCTTTATATTGAGGATTCATGTGAACTCTTTTGTGATGATACAACTGTCCATACAAGTAGCTCCAGCTTGGAAGCTGTTTTTTTCACTTCATTACAGAAGAATGCTAATATCTTAAGTAATTGGTGCAATGTAAATCACATGTCATTGAATCCTAACAAAACAAAAATAATGCTGAACAACAACAAGGCAGAGAAGACAAAACATAACCACACAGCCTCCATCTGTTTTTATCAATAATCAGGAAATTGAAGTGGTGGATAGCCATCGAGTTCTAGGAGTATATGTTGATAATAATCTTTCTTGGTCTTATCACCTTCGCAGTTTATGTAAATCAATATCTAGACAAACATATCAGCTGTGCAGGATTAAGCATTTCTTAAACCTTCATGCCAGGAAATTGTTCCTACACGCACATGTTTCTCTCTTCAATCAATTACTGTTCAACACTATTTGATTCTGCTAGTGCTAATGCCATGAAACCTCTTAAGAGTGTCTACAAAAGAGCGCTTAAAGCAGTCCTATTAAAATCATCTAGTCTTAGTGAAGGGGATTATACTAAAGCGGGGGCTCTTCCATTAAAAGAAACGTTCGCTGTCAACAAATGTCTGCTAATGCAAAAAATTGCATCGGGTTTAGCACCTCAAACTCTTCAGTCTAAATTTAGCATAAACCCTAGGGATTCAACCAAATTCCAGGTTCCCACGCCGAGAATAGATCTATTTAAATCAGGCTTAACTTACTCAGGTAGCGTGGCTTGGAATTCACTTCCACTACATCTCCGATGTACTCAAATTGCAGAATCCTTCAGGAAAAAAAAAAACTAATTACACATTTCACAGCAGACCATTGCTATTAGGGACAAAATACACATACCAGGGCAACCCTCTTTTTTTGCTGCATATTATACTGATACCTGTTTGTTTCCTTTCCACTGATTTTTTTAAAACCAGATAATGATAAATGAGAGATATAGTTACTATCGGTTTTATTAATGATTGAAATTATATCATGATGAATGACTTGTGGTCTGGTTTTATTGGTGCATTGTCACTAATTGATTGATGTCTTAATACCTTGATTTCTTCGAGCACTATAACTGCAAGGTGATAAATGTGTGTCCGGATTAATGTTGATCATATTGATGTATTGCTCTTTATTCAAATTTATAGTAATGTTTAGCATGCGATATTTTGGATAGAAAAATGGAATTATCTCTCTCTCTCTCTCTGTCTCTGTCTCTGTCTGTCTGTCTGTCTGTCTGTCTGTCTGTCTGTCTGTCTGTCTGTCTGTCTGTCTGTCTGTCTCTCTCTCTCTCTCTCTCTCTCTCTCTCTCTCTCTCTCTCTCTCTCTCTCTCTCTCTCTCTCTCTCTCTCTCTCTTCGTTAATTACGGCTGCGTTTCGATGGATTGTCGCTTAGTTAATAATTATAGTCTTGGGTAGTGTTTGAATAGTCAGGAAGAAAACATAAAAAGATGGAAGAGGAAAGTAAATTATCTCTCTCTCTCTCTCTCTCTCTCTCTCTCTCTCTCTCTCTCTCTCTCTCTCTCTCTCTCTCTCTCTCTCTCTCTCTCTCTCACACACACACACACACACACACACACACACACACACACACACACACACACACACACACACACACACACACACACACACACACACACACACACACACACACACACACACACACACACACACACACACACACACACGCGCGCGCGCACGCACACACACACACACACACACACACACACACACACACACACACACACACACACACACACACACACACACCATGAAAAATAAGTGTTATGATTATTGATGCTAGGCATTCATTGCTGCTTACTGATAACTGATTGTAGTACCGTTCGTTCTCGTTTTGCCTTATAACCACATAAAAATGTTGATATTATTGATGCATTGTAGTTGTCTAATTATTGTCCTTAGCAGTTTGTTGTATTTATTATTATTATTTTTTCTTTACAAAAGGACTCTGCTCTCTCTCTCTCTCTCTCTCTCTCTCTCTCTCTCTCTCTCTCTCTCTCTCTCTCTCTCTCTCTCTCTCTCTCTCTCTTCCCTTCGATAAGAGGATCACTTATTCCATATCTGTGTGTGTTGACTCCCTTCTTCTTTGTAATCTTTACTCTTGTTGTTTGTTTCAATCGTTTCTCTCTCTCTCTCTCTCTCTCTCTCTCTCTCTCTCTCTCTCTCTCTCTCTCTCTCTCTCTCTCTCCTTATAAAGTCATCAACGCCTTAACTATAATGGATGAACGTTTTAATTTTGTTATGAAGATATGTGTGTTTGTTAAAAGTTTTGTAAGTCTTAGTCGCTAGTAGTTTGTTAAAAGATTTGTAAGTCTTAGTCGCTAGCCATACTTAGTCCCTTAACGGGGCAAGGGCCGGATGAAAAAAACTGATTTGTATATTGTATCCCAACGCCCTCCCCCCTCCCCCTGCTGTCCTTCCTCCCCTCGTTTCCTCATCCCCTTTCCACTGGTTTTCCTGATCCTGTTTTCTTTTGACAATTTGAAAAAAAAATATTTTTTTGGTGAGGTGTAATTCGGATTTTCTTTGCATGGTATTTGAGTTGGCCTCAGTATTCACTGCAGATTTTAGTTT
>JADBJO010000457.1:200000-438975 GCA_016801955.1 Conus betulinus | reverse complement strand
CTCGAGTATAGCGTGAGTATTCCAACAGAGTAAAACGAGTTCACACGTTACCGGATACCGGAACGCTGATGAAGAAGAAAAAGCCATCGGCAACAAATATGGGGATGGGGACATGGCTGCGAACGACTTTAGAAACTGCATTGAATATAATCTCCAGGAAAAGATTGTCTGAATGAAAGTTTCGAGAAGTAAGGTGATTGCAGGACACATTGAAACAAACTTGCAGAAAAAATTACTCTGCTGCCGGACAAAAGAAACGAACTCATTACCATCTTATAATAATTTCAAAAAATTGTCTGAATGATGGCTTTGAAGACAAATATTTGAGATTTCAAATATTTTATCTTAAAGGAACACTCTGTTTTAAAATCCTTGATTTTTATGGAAAAGTATTCATTTCTGGATCCTACTGCCCAATCCATTCAACAACAACAAAAATTTGAAACACACACACACACACACACACACACACACACACACATGGGTAAAGAGACATCATTCACAAACTGTCATGTTTGTGGGTTACTAACATGACCATACATTCCCGACATACAACACAAGACTTCCCGAAGTCTCTGAATACGACTAAGGACAGGAAAGATCTCTGTCTAGACAGGCACCAAGCCCCCAAGTCTTTGTTTCCTATTCGGTGGGAACCCTTGCTTTTCTTTGCGGGTCCCACCATGATATATACGTAACATTATAGGGTACATTTTAAGGTGGACACAGGCACTTTTACGGGCTTTGAAATTCAGAACACGAGCAGCAACAGTTAAGAATTTAAGGGAGGGCCAGGAATTCCAAGTATTAATATATGGCTGGTATAGAAATATTACTTCAGCAGAATGCCCAGACGTTCCGTCTGCGATTACAATAATTAGGCTGAAACTAGTATACCGACAGAAGCATACAAACTGAACGATTTGGGGATATAAGATTTTGAAGACAATAGAACATCTTAAGAAAACTTCTATCCGCAGTCATGATACACTGGCCGTACCCGGGACATTCTTTAAAGGAAGAAAAATCACTGTGGACAGGACATTATTTATTTCATAGACTGTGGTTCCATGAATACACTCACTTCATTAGACATTTCCCAAACTATGATGGTGTAGAACATTATTTATCATAGGCTGTGGGTTGATAAAGATATTTACAACATTGAGCATTAAAATGGGTAAATTAGGATGGTATGTTCATGTCATTTGAGCATAGTTAAAACTGACACAATATTAACACCGACTTTATCACACACACACACACACACACACACACACACACACACACACACACACACACACACACACACACAGAGAGACTTTCTGCGCCGATGACACCAGTTTTCTATCTCACCTGACTAGACCATGCTACAGTAAGTCAAGAGAAACCGAAAGCACGTGAAGACAGCTGGGACCTGAGCTTCCATCCTGGCAAGGGGCAAATCCTCAGAGTCGCTGAGCTCAAGACGACATACACCCTTCAGTGTACGGCCAGCCACCGGAAGACGGAGTTCACCACACACCATGTGCCTTGGCGTCACCTGAACAAGACACAGTCGGTCTGGACAGCCCAGCATCTACTCCCCATCGCTGAACAAAGCAAGCAGTTAAAACCCCAGGCTTACACAGAAGAATCCTGAAGACTGAGAAACGCAAGAGGATAGGCCGGAATGCAAAAGGAATAGCCTTGGAGTGCAAAAGGAATAGGCCGGAATGCAAAAGGAATAGCCCGGAATGCAAAAGGAATAGCCCGGAATGCAAAAGGAATAGCCTTGGAGTGCAAAAGGAATAGGCCGGAAAAACAAAAAGAGCAGGCTACAATAGCTCAGCTGGTAGAGTGATAGACTCATAATCTTAGTGATCCTGAGGATGCTGGGTCGAATCTCAGCCGGACGTACTGTTTCAATACGGATGGAGGAGGAGGGGGGAGGAAGGGGGGGGGGGGGGGGGGGGGGGTCGGAGATAACAATGGTCCTGACTTTATTTTTCCAAAATTGTCCTTCGAATGAGAACATAAACCGAAGTTCCATGTGGGGAACTCACGCATAACATCTTCCACACACGCAAAATCCCATCACCAACTTTTGTTAAGAGAGCAATTTGGTTGTTGCCATGGGTGACGTGTTACACACAGCACGCACCTGCGTGAAAAATCGAAAGAATGAATGAAGGAAGACAAATGAATGAATGAAATTAACTGACACGGAAAAACGACTGAATGAAGCGCAGACAGGTTGATCTTCAGTCAGCCCTACCCACGTAGGCAGCCTGTTGTGTAGAGTGTTGGCTGTAAGGCGCTTGGAGCTTGACCTCTAGGCGAGGATATCGTATAAGTACTCTGAATAATAATGATAATGATGATGATGATAATAATAATAATAATAATAGTCGTAGTCGTCGTCGTCGTCGTCGTCGTCATCCTAGTAGTAGTTATGGTAAAGAACAGGGTTTACAAAGCGTTCGTGAGACCAGTCCTGGAATACGCGTGGACTATGGGACCCTCGTAACGACAATTCTACATATCGAGAGTTTGCAGGCTGTCCAGCATCGATCCATGAGGTGGCTTGTGCCAGAGATACGAAAGACCTTTCAGTGCGAATGACATGCTGACCAGTCCAGAGTAGCCTTCACCGCGATGTAAAAGGCTAGAGGCACACCTTACAAACTTCTACATTATTTATGTTTTCAGAACAGCCTGGTAGACGGCACCCTCTATCCTAAGGTCACGGCAAACATCGAGTCCGCTGCACCAACTGGGTCCCCGCTCCTGTCCTGTCTACTTCTGTAGAACAGACAGTAGGAATATTCTGTTTTCCCTAGGACTGTAGCAGAGTGGAGAATGCCCCCCAAATAGATGAGGCAGTATCCGTGTGACGTTTCATGGAAACGAGGCAGCGAGAATTCTGGCTTGCTTGGCGAATGTCAGTGTTTCATGGGGTCACACTGGTGGAGACGGATAGGGGGTGGGGGGGGGGGGGAGGAGGTGGGGGTGGCAGAAGGCGAGAAGAGAATTCGTTAGACTTGTCTTGGGGGCTTTCTCGTATGCAAGGGAAAATGGCCGACACTTGTAACGTCCTGTGACTGGTGCACGACGAAAAGTAATGACCTTCTCTGATTGGTTCATGGAAAGATAAAAACTCTGATCGTTCAACGAGGAGGAGAGCTTGAAGAAGCCGTCATACTGTTTATTTGAATTTTTGCCTTATGTCCGTTTGTGTGTCTTCTCTCGTCGCCTCGGGCATTCCTCGCTGAAAGAAGAGGCTGTTCACCATGCGATATTTGCGTCTGTGAAACTCGTCCCTGATCTGCACCTTCTATGCAGTCGTTCCAATGTCCTCATGGCGATGTGTGTGTGTGTGTGTGTGTGTGTGTGTGTGTGTGTGTGTGTGTGCGCGCGTGTGCGTGTGTGTGTATGTATGCGTGTGTGTGTGTGTGTGTGTGTGTGTGTGTGTGTGTGTGTGTGTGTAAAAGAGAGAGAGTTGTGAGTGCAACTGGAGAGAGAGAGAGAGGGGGGGGGGGGGAAGAGAGAGAGAGAGAGAGAGAGAGAGAGAGAGAGAGAGAGAGAGGACAGACAGACAGACAGACACAGACAGACAGACAGTTGTTTGTGCGACTAGAGAGAGGAGGAGAGAGAGAGAGAGAGAGAGAGAGAGAGAGAGAGAGAGAGAGAGAGAGAGAGAGAGAAGATTTTACGCCCAAGACCTAGTCTTACAATCTGTCCTTGCCGTGCATACATTATTTCAACACATCTAATTCATACTGACAATTCATCGAAGCAACACTGTATCTGCAATGACAAGCAGACTATTTGTAAACGTAATAATGACATGGTAGGTAGTTAATCAGAAGGAACCAAAACAAACAAAACCATGTGGGGAGTGGGAGGAGGGGCAGGGAGAGTAGATAGAGTGGGAATGGGGATAAGCGATCTAATGAGAGAGAGAGAGAGAGAGAGAGAGAGAGAGAGAGAGAGAGAGAGAGAGAGAGAGAGAGAGAGAGAGATTGATCTTTAATACACAAGGATGAAGGATTTTAGGCAAAGCCTAGTCTTACAATCTGTCCTTGTCATGCATACATTATCTCAACACATATCATTCATACTGACAATTCAACATAGCAACATGGTAATCTAATTCTACAATGATAAGCAAACTATTCATAAAAACTACTAATGAGATGGGGGATGGTAAAACAGAAGGAAATTTACTCACAAACAAACAAACAAAACTACAGAGAGAGGTCAGAGGAGGGTGGGGAAGAGAGAATGGTAGGTAGGGGGAGGAGAAAAGGGATGGTAGACAGAGTGGGAGTGGGGATGAGCGATTTTAACGGAGTAGGTTTTATGTTTAGACGATCTAGTCAAAGTATGGTTCACAGAAGACTTTGCGAATGGGCGCTAATCATTGTAATCGAATAATTAAATTACTGAGACAAAATGTTTATGCAAATGTTCCTTGAAAAGTTTTAAAGTATTCATGTTTTGTAGATTCGGTGGAAGTGAGTTCCAGACATTTGGTCCAGAGTAAGCTAGGCTTGTTTTGTATAGATCAATGCGTGGGTAGGGGGAAGAAGGAATTTCGTCGAGCCAGAAAAAAGCTGTTCGATCTTGTAAAAAGGGCATTGATATAACATGGCATAGTATCTGTCAAGATTGTAAACATAAATGATGCCTTGTTGAATTCCAATTGCCTATTCAGAGGAAGTAGTATGTTCAGCGCTTTTAGTTTTTCGTCTGTTGTTAGAGATACAGCTGGATGGAGTAGCTTTGCTGCACGTCTATGGAGAGAATTCAGTCTTTTTTTCTGGACGTCACTACTTCCGTCCCGCACTGTTGAAGCGTAAAGAGAGAGAGAGAGAGAGACAGTCACAGAGAGAAAAGTACACAATCAATATTTGAAATCAGCAGAGTGTTATATAGTGCGTTGTGTATCAGCTGCTGACTGTTGTATCGAGGAAAATGACCTACAATGTGAATGAACGATGCGTGAAACTAAATCCTTCGAGCGTACAATGCAAACGCATTAAAACCCAAAAGGATTTATTACATTATTTCATGTATGAAATGTTAACCGTTAATTGCAGAATATTCATTACAACACCACAATCGGATGGCAATGACGGATTTGCGAGAGAGAGACAAACAGCGGATTTGCAAGCTCACAGGAGTGCTGAATAATAAAACCCCAATGATCTCAGTCAGATGCCTGTGTGACGTCAGTCTTATTGCAAGCAGCGCCCCCTTGATGCAGCAATTTGTAATGGCGGCTCTGCCAAGATGATCGAAGACGGCTCAGGTTCTCAACACGCGGGCCAGTTAGGGCCAGGATCTGGAGGAATAGGAATGGTAACCAAACAACAGCAAGATGATGTTGGTCAGCGACCACAATATTCGATGCCCGGTATATTGCATTTTCTGCAAACAGAATGGGCAAGGTTCGAGATGGAGCGATCACAGTGGGAAGTTGAAAGGGCTGAGCTGCAAGTGAGTCAATTAAGCTTTGTTCTTCTGTGTCATGCATTATCATACTCATGTGTTACAGCTGATGCTTCATCCAGTGTAATTGTTTTTTCTTAACTTTTCAGTATGTTACAATAAATAATTTGTGGCTAAAACGTGCATAATCAGTGTCTTATTTTGACGTTTGGGTATCACCAGTATCAGTCGCCATGTTACAAGATGGCGGACGTCCATTCATAACTTACTGAGCTCAGACAAGTTTATAAATTAGTGTGCTGTATGTATACTGTCATGATTCATTGGTCTGACGCGATCTTACCTGAGTGTGGCGCACCCAAAATGATCTGGCGCTTAGTTAGTTAAGATAATCATGAAAGTATGTAAAGAATTAAGTGAAAACAGGTAGAGCCATATCCAATGTTTAGGTTGAGTTCTGGCAATAACACTTCACAACATATCCATGAACACTCCCCAGCCCGTTTTGATTACTGACCACAATCATTGACCCACACTCTCTTTCAGTCAAATTGCTTTCACTTCCTCAGCCGCCTCCACTTGGTCTGTCTATTGACGCACACTTTATCATTATTTGTTTTTGTTTGTTAACTCAGTAACTGAAATTGCTACTTACAACACTTAAGAAGCGTACAACCGAAATGACATATCTCAGTGCTCAGTTCCTTTAAAAAAAAATACAGGTTTGTAAAGGAAGGGATCTTTTCGTTGAGAGAGAAACTGAGAGAAGACAAGAACAAAATTGTTCAGTAACATGAGTCATTACATTCAAAGGGGGCCTCATTTGAAAATGTAGTCTGCATGGGCACAGTCTTTGGCTGCAAAAAAAAATTACCATTAGAACTGGAGCACCCCTGTCCACTGAAAGAAGTTCCAGTTCAATTCTTTTATTCAGATAACCACTAAACCAGTGTTCCCAGTAGGATTTTGAAATGAAAGTCAGAATTATCAGTATCCCCCAAACTGGGGTCAAAATTGGAAACCAGAAGTCAAATGTAAAAAGACCCATTCAAGCATTACTTCTTGTCTTTTTTTTTCCACCTGCATTTAACTGTACAAATTAAGAATATACTGTTTACTTGCGTTCAGGGTGTGCTGCAGACTACAATTCAATGATATCCAATAAGACTAGAGCAAGTGATCTGATGTGTTTTGGTGCTTTTTAAATTGTGAATCAATCAGCTTATATCATTAAAGAACATGGGATCTGTCTGAAAAAAAGATATTGTATTTGTTTTACACCTAGGCTAATGAAGCTAGTGATCACATTTCATACATGGTAAGATGTACTAACAGTGAAAGACTGTTGTGGCAGACTCCCACACACACACACACACACACACACACACACACACACACACACACACACACACACCACACACACACGTGCTCACTCACTCACACTCACACACACTTTTACTCTCTCCTCTCTCTCTCTCTCACACATACACACACAGGCACATGCCCCCCCCCCCCCCCCCCCCCCCCCCCCCCCCCCCACCCCCCCCCCCCCCCCCCCCCCCCCCCCCACACACACACACACACACAAAAATTAGAAGAGAATGTGAACAGAGACAGAGAGAAATGAAACTAGCATTAGTAGCAACGAATTTTGTAAATTTGGGATGGCTCTGGCAGAGCTCTGTATTTTGAAAAGAAAGGGGAATAAACAGTAAAGAAATGACAGAATTAAGACTAAGTAGATGTAAAAAAAAAAAAACCCAAAAAACCCCACTTAATATAACATGGCACTAGCAGCTCTAGCTACTATACACAGTGCAGGAGGCCTGTTTGGCAGTGGCAGTCATATACATTGTTTAAGAAAGTTTGCTGTCCATGGCAAAGAAGATGTGAGGTGCAGAGGCAGTGTACTGCTCACAGTTTTAATGGTCCTTAAACAATTTTGTTCACTGCTGAGCTAATTTGGACAGTGTAATTGTAATGGCCTCATGTATATCTTTTCATGTATTGCGACAAGTAACAAATGGACAGAACAAGAAAGAAGACAGAAGGGTTTTCCAAATGGCAGTCTTCCAAATAGCAGAAAAGCAGAACTTGTTTACCAAGGCCTTTCTTTCTTCAAAACTAAGGAAAATGAAAAATGGCTAGAATGTTTGACAGATAGAAGGTACATGCTTTTTATTTCACCACAGTCACTTATTTTCAGTAGTTTTCCACTTTTCTGGATTAGTTTAGACCTTTGCAACCGATGACTGCTTGTTTCATTCAATCAGGACACACAGAACTGTGCTCTTTATTTATGTGTTAAATGTTTGAGTAGGTGAAAACACAAGTTCTTAAGATATGATTACCAACTTTTCTGTCAGTTGCATTTGTATGCTTGGTATCTGATTGAGCAGGGATATAGTTCATTTGACAAAGAAAGTGACGCTAATAAATTGTCTAAATGATCAGTAGTGGAGATTTGTAATGCAAACATTTCACAAGTCAGTCAAAAAGCAATCAGATGCCTAACAATGAAAACAACATTTTTTTTTTTTTTTTTTTGAACGTAAGCTGATATTATATGGAAGTTTTGTTACTGAATGTTTGGCATGATGCATCTGAAAATAAGTTCATCATGACCCTCTGTGTATATGTGTCAAATCAGAATCTGTGCGTAGTTAGTAGACACCCCCCCAGTGCCCTATCAGAAACACTTGAAAGTTTCCCTTCACTTGAACCATTCAGTGAGCCTTTCCCATGTTGTGTTTAGTAATTTGTTGACTCTGTGAGACCATGTTCAATGTGGGCTATGCCAGTCTTGAATTAGAGTATCTGTATGCTCTGGCAAACATGGATCTTTCTTTTTTGAAAGCTTCTTGGCTCTGTTTAATCACAAACTCATTTTGTGTGTGTGAGTCACCAGGAGAGTTTTTGTTGTTGTTTTATTGTAGGATGGCCAATTTAGTTACATGGTAAATTGTTCAATGAAATGATGAGAATGATAGATCTATCACATTTGAAACGTAAAATAGAAGCAAAGTGCATTCCTTGGTGAGAATCATATGTTAGTATCATGACCCCCTAAAGATATTTTCTTTCATCTTTGGTTCTGTTTTGCGCAGCCAGTGTAGTAGTGTGTTATACATACAGTGAAATTGCAGAATATGTTTAAAAATGTCAGACTGAGAGTGAGATGTGATGTACATCTTTGGATCACCTCAGTGGCTTGTAGGTAGCAGACAAGTGCTTGAGCTTTAAACTTGATCAAATTCAGAAGTATTGCTGTTGAAATGTACCAGTCTTGGAAGAATAGAGCAGACTATGTTTTGTTACATTTTCCTTCGGATGTGTGAGTGGTATTGAGCAAAGTTATTTCAAGGGAATCCTGTTTTAAAATGGGACAAAAACAAAACGAAAAAACAAAACAAAACGAAACAAAACAAATTAAGAAAAAAACCCAAATGAGGATATAGAAGATAGCAAACCCCCTCCTCCCCCCCCCCCCCCCCCCCCCCAAAAAAAAAAAAAAAAAAAAAAAAATTTGTTTCATCAAAAAGAAATCTGTACAGTTTCATTGGTAAACAAATTGCCCGGAGTGAAAGAATTTGTGGGGGGGGGGGGGGGGGGGGGGGGGGGGGGGGGTGAAGGAAAACATCCACATTATCAAAGAGCTTTATAATGCCTAGCAAATGCGCTGTTTTACTTACCATTACTAGTCCAGGCAAGATGTACTTGGTGACCATCTGGGATTTTTGTGAATTACATAATTTCCCAAAGACACACCCACACAGTGTACAAGCTGTTTTGTCATAGGCTTCTGTGAATATGAAAACCATCAAACATGAAAATTCTCATGGCAACAAGGCTGCCATTTGAACTTCCAAGGGTGGAAAAATTGACTTATGTATTTTAAAAAATTCCAGTGGGGTAAAAATCATGATTTAAAGATTTTATTGAAAGATGTGGCCTGGGGTATAATTTGAAAAAGTGACTGATAGACTGTATTGCAGATTAATTAAAACAAAGTGATGTTTTTCATTCGGAAACTAGATGAAGTGCATCACTGCATGATGTATTTTCCTTTAGTACCATATATCATGCTGCTTAATTCCCTTCACTCCAGAATTTTGACACCACAAGGTTGACAGCAGTTACACCATTCTGTGCAGATAATGCATCTTCTGTGTGAATGCAGATGAACCTGGATACCTTAAGAAGGGAAAAAAAAAAAACTGAATTTTTCTGTCAGATGTTTTTGACATGATCGCTCACTTAGCAAAAAAAACTGACACAGAAAGGTTGGCAAAAGGACTGGAAATTACCAATGTACTGCAATTCATCAAGTTTGTCGTTTTCATGTCACGCGAAGGGTCCAATGTGCTCAGGATCTTGGCTTCTTGATCACAAATTATATGTTTACATTCTTGTCCTATAAGTAACCTGCTGTCATTTGCATACACAACACATGCCAGTTCATCAGTTTCAGACTTTAGTTGATACCATTAAACGAGTCAGAATTTAGATAATGTGCAGCTTTAAGCCATGGACATCACTTTGTGTTTTAGATTACATGCATGATGTATTTTAAAAACCATATCATTTGTAAATTTCCTAAGGGAAACTGTGCTTGTTTTTAGATTGCAGTTGAGGTTTGTTTAGTCATTTGATTGAAATGGACTAGGCTGTTAAAGATATACTTCCTCATAAGGATGTGGAATTAATTGTAATTCAAGTAACCATGTTTTCTTTCTTGTATGTGTGAAGGCTCGGATTGCTTTTCTACAAGGGGAACGCAAAGGTCAAGAAAACTTGAAACAGGACCTTGTTCGCAGAATCAAAATGTTGGAGTTTGCACTGAAGCAAGAGAGGTAAATACAATGTGTGTGTATCCATGTTTAATCTGTGAAAGAGGTACATTGAAAGACATAGATTGAAATGTGTGAGATTCATCTTTTCTCTCTCTCTCTTTTTTTTTTTTTTTTTTTTTTAACCTCTTTCTTACAACAGAGAGGAGAGAGAGGAAAGCACAATGCTTGTTTTTTTTCTACTTATATACAAAGTATAACATGATAAGTTCTTTCAGTATTTACTTTCAATATGTTTGACATGCATAGAATGTAAAGAAAGTGATTTTATGATCTGTACAATGATTGTTACACACTTGTTTCATTTTACTTGACAGCATTTTTCCAGTCCTCTTTCTATTTTTTTTTCTATTTTTTTTTTTTTTTTTTGTGTGAGTGGGTTGGTGAGGCTGTGATTCGCAATTGTAACAAACTAACAACAGATCACTTTTCATCCCATGTATAATAAGCATTTATACTCTTGTAGGACTGTACAAACAAGATTATAAGTATTGTTTATCTGCTAAGCATCACCAAAGCAAACCAGTAGAGCATTTAGTGTTTAGAAAGGAAAATGTTTGTTCAATCTTGTCCAAGTGTAAAAATGGACAGAGAATAGGAATTGGATGTTTTAATTTGTTCATGCAAAACTTGCATCTATAATGACATATTTGGTTGCATAACCATTAACCCCTTGACTGCCACTATTTTGTATCAGTTTTGTACTTCTGTGTGCCGGAGCAAAATTTGACTTTTTGCCGCCGTAGGTTCACTAATTTGATCAGTGTTCATTTATTTGTACAGATATCTCTTAGATTTTTGGCATGTTTTTTTCTTATACCCGGGGCTATAATATCTGCAAATAATATTTGATTTTGTTCATTATGAGTATAATAAATAATCTTATAATTCAACTTTTTAAAAAAATCATCATATTTTGCAAGCATACACAAAACCCCACAGCAGCAAAACACAAAAAACATAAAAACATACAAACCAGTAAAAAGTGATTTTTAGTGTTTACTGAACACCTGTGTAAATAATTGGTAGTGAATTTTACAACCCACAATTGTTGATTTATATGATAAATGTATGCATTTCTGGGGTACAGTACAATCCAGGTATCAAGGGACACAATTTTGTTTTCTTAGGTAGGCTCACTGATATGCCCACTGCTCTTTCAATTCTTGACATATATCATAGATACTTGGGAAATTTACTTGTTATATCCTTTGGCTACAGCCAGACATCCCAATAGTTTGATTTTGTTTGTAATGAGTAGACCAAAAAATATACACATAATGATGAATGTTTTGTTTGAAAAACAGACACTTTCAGAACATAAACAAAACTATAGCACTAAAAATCACAATGAAATACCACAAAAACTGGTGTTAGTATCCTTTGAATTTCAGGACCAACATCTATATTCACAATAAAGCTTGACAATAATAAATTGTTTAGCAACCCATATCATAGGGGGCACTCCAGCCCATGTAACGTGGGAAAGAAGATGGGAACTGCACATTATCCACAGCATCAGTCTGCACATCTTGCAAGCCTCTTGGGAATTTATCTTGTTTAGCAGAGATGAACTAACAATAACAACACTAAGTGTAACTTCCAATTATTGTCAGTTTTCTTTCACACATGTGGTTTGGTTCACTCATGAACTAAGTGCGATTGATAAAAAGTCATCACCACAGAAGGTAATAAGTAAAAACATTGCAAAACCACCACACCAAAAAAAAAAAAAAAAAAAAAAAAAAAAAAAAAAAAAAAAAAAAAGGAAAAAAAAAAAGACTGCTAAAGATAGGACTGAGCTACAAAAGGCCACACCACAGATGATGAAAGCACACTAACAACTGAAAAAATAAAACCGGGTGTCGCAGAGAATACACCACACCACAGAACCTATGGACAGAAGGATCAGGATCCCACACTACTGTCAATAAATGCCACTTATAGTTGACTGACATACATTTGGGTACACACACACACACACACACACACACACACACACACACACACACACACACACACACACACACACACACACACACACACACACACACACACACACACACACACACACACACACACACACTGTGCACAAGCACCATATTCAAAAGCAACACGCACACACACACACACACATACACACACACACACACACACACACACACACACACACACACACACACACACACACACACACACACACACACACACACACACACACACACACACACACACACACACACACACACAGCACACACATGCAAAAGCACCACCCACACACACACCACACCATGCACAAACACTACACACACACACACACACACACACACACACACACACACACACACACACACACACACACAATGTATACCCACACCATGCACAAGTCAATGTTCACCTTGATACCTGGATCACCCGTGAAAAAAAAGGTCGAGATTTGGGCAATCAGCACTGGCCTCTGTCCATTCTGAAACAAGTTTAGACTGACGAGTGCCACACCCTCTTCCTCTGCCACGCCCCCCACACTGGACCCTCGCCATTGTCCTGAACCCCCTCCCCTTCCTCGACTCTCCTCCCGACCTCTCACGAAAGGAGGGAGGGTAAGGCAGTCGACGTAGACGGAATCGGCTCGTTTCTCTCCGATTCGGGCCCACTTGCGCCGGTATCGCTCGGTTGAAGAAGTCGAGGATCAGCTTCGTCATCAATACCAATCTCCGATAGCAAAGGGTGGTGTGATTGATTGTGATCGCTTTATTCCTCCTCCGAATCGCTTCGTTCCACTTCTCTGAAGTCTTCGTCATCGTTTTCACGGTCTCGGATAACTTCTTGAAGCACTTCAAGAGCCATTAGATCGTTTTGAAAACGGCACGCGCCTGATCGAACTGCCTGCTCGACTCGTCATCTTGAACCGAAAATGACTCAGCCGAACTTTGCCGAAGTTACCGTCCGAGCGGACGCGAGCTGGTCAGTCAGTGACCCGTGAAAGGGAAGAAACCGTCCTTTAGGGTCCCTACTACCGTTTAAAACCATTTTTTCTCCTTGCCTCCCTTTTTTAAAGATGAAGATTGTGGATTCTTTGTTTCTAAACATTTATGTAATGGAGATCTTTACACATTTGTAATGGCACGCCCAGATGCAAAATCGTGCTGAAAGACCTGTTTTATTGAGTTAGTTTTGTCTTTAAAAAACAAACAAACAAACAAAAAAAACTACCCTCAAGTGCTACAATTTGTGTTGAGAGCAAGAGAAGCAAAGGATAGAACTGTCACCCTGTAGTATGCATAGACATGGTGTTTACTTACAAAGTGGCTTCTCATGATGTCATTTCAGGGCCAAATATCATAAGCTGAAGTATGGAACGGACATGAACCCAGAGGATCTGAAGCCTCCTGTGTTTGACAAGAAAGATGGTATGTGTATGTTCTTCTCACTGTCTGATAACGTACAAGGTAGTAAAGCAGTGGGTAAAGTAATGGTGTGGGTTTTTTTTTTTTTTTTTTTTTCAGGAGTAGATCTTAAAAATAATGATGTTATGTGTGGTCTTCATCAGCTTTGAAAGTGACAGGACTGCTAAGCAGCGGTTTGGAGTATTTCATAGGTATGCAAGTTTTTATTCTTTTTTAAAAATAATTTCTTATACATCACTTCTCTTTTCATTATTGATTTCAAGTAATATACTTCTCGTTCTTTTGTGTGGGGGGGGGGGGGGGGGGGGGGGGGGGCAAATACACTTCTGAGACTTAAGTACTGTTAAAAAGAATCTCAACCCATGTGTAAAAGAAAGCTGGCCAGGATGTAATTTGCTGTGTTTGTGTATTTCTGTGTCTCATTTCTGTTTATAACTGATAATTGTGCATGGTCACCTGTTTTCTGAAAGTCTCTGGTCCTTGTAACATTGAAGTTGAGTTCCAGTTTTTTTTTGGGTCGTCTCACACACTGCTACTAAAGTTTTCAAACAATTGTAAACACATGGGTACAGTTTGCATTGATAACTGAGCTGTTGTCATTGATCAGTCGATCATCAATCACTAAATTGGGTACAGTTGTTTTAAATGAACAAACCTCTGTTTCTGTGTGTGATTCTGTCACTTCCATTCATACTTGATGCATGCTGAAAGAAAAATGTGCAACTTTTGGCTCAGATGTAAATAATTGCAGTTGATGGCTACCTTAACTGATGATTCAAAGCACTGTGTTTTGTGTTTTGAAATGCTTTAGCCGTCTTAGATAACCCCTGTGGAAATCAGGTGTATCATTGTTCTTTTTTCAGCCAGTTTCCCCGTTTTTGCTGCTAGAAATCTTTAGAGTACTACTTGATTTTTAATTCTACAGGTTAAAGTAAATCTGAATGAAGACTTAGTAAAAATATATTTGAAAGAGCAAATATGTTATTTTGTGAACTGTTA
This sequence comes from Conus betulinus, assembly GCA_016801955.1. Classification (NCBI taxonomy): domain Eukaryota; kingdom Metazoa; phylum Mollusca; class Gastropoda; order Neogastropoda; family Conidae; genus Conus; species Conus betulinus. The sequence goes on along the minus strand of JADBJO010000457.1, from coordinate 424,283 downwards.
AAAGGTGCTTTTTCTCCTACCTTCTATCAAATCTGTTATTTTGTGAACTGTATAAAAGGTGCTTTTTCCCTACCTTCTATCACACCCACCTCTCTCGCCACCACCATCATATATTTTTTCCCTTTTGTTCCCTCAAACCCGCTGCCCCCTTCTTTTCATTCTTGAATAGTAAACATGCCAGGGAAATGAAATTTAGCGTTGCCTCAGTGGGGGCATATACGAACAAATAGGTAGTTAAATGGCAGTGTCAGATGGATGAATCAGTTGTTAACAGGTCAAAAGCCAGTTTGGTCCGTTTTAGAAGCAACTGTGGTGTTGTGACAGTATGCAAATTACTTGGGTATTATACACCATCAGTCTCAAACCTACATAGATCTGTTGGTTAATTTAACTTAAGAAAAAAGAAAGTGATTTCGTTATCTCTGTCAGAAAAAAAAAATCTGTTGTGTCTTGTTGACAGACTTGTTATATGTGTTTTGTTGTGAAAGGAAGAATGCATGTTCCAGTTGGGACTCATGTGGAAACCTTTTTTCTGTTTTTTTTTTTCCCTTCCTCTGTTGCTGTGTAATAAACGTTCTGCTTTGGGTGGGTGAGGGATTGACTGACAGCCTTTAAACCTTTAAACCTTGTACGCGTTAAGCATATTTTTATACATCCTTTTAGAACAGAATACACTTCAAACCATATTACCACAGTATACTTGTGTTCAGGTTTTTTTTAAAAATATAGGATGTTGATGACCTATCCTCCGGAAGAGTAGCAAATGGTGACATTTCAAATTGTCATATTCTTGGAGTTATCCTTATAATACTTGAATGCAGATCGTTTGTAGATGAGTTTTCAGGTTTTTCAGTCAAGAACAGAGGCATTGCCAGCCGCGGTGGCAAAGTAGTTGGCATCTTGGACTCCCGGCTGGAGGCTGTGGGTTTGACTCCCATCAGAGCCATTTGCAGGATATTTGTGTCCCTACTGGCTCCTTCCCAGAGTTGAGTTTGCAACAGGTTCAGTTCGGAAGACTGGGACCACACAGTTGAGTTTCATCCTCTTAACTCACTTAGGACAGACGGACAGTTCTGTCCCTTGTTTTTCCCAGTGGACGGGCTTTTTGTTATGGTTAGTAAAACAAAGCCAAAAATACAAAACACAAGAGATAACTCAACGAAATTTTCAGGAAATGTTATTCATAAACTGTGTTAGTAGAATACACTTAGAAGAATAAACTTTCTACTTCCATACGATTTCTTATGCTCGAGGGTGAAAAAAAAATGTCCATTTCTTTCAGGTGCATCACAACACTCTTGCACAGAGTCGGTGGGTCCATGGTTTCACATTCAGTAGAAAAAGCTAGTAAATACACTAAATGAGTTGAAAAAAAAAGGTAGATACACTCCAGGAAACTAAATAAGATAGATAAATCACATGCCTGCTATGCACAAGCTAACTTCGAATAATGCAAAAATGGGGGCATGGCACTCAGCTGACACACGAAGGCCTGAAGTATCAGAAAAAAGGAGGCACTATCGGAAAAAGATTGAATCTTCGCACCAGTCGTGTAAAGGAAAGCCAATCAACTCTTGCTTGCTGAAATTCCCAGTCTTTTGCGGCACGCAAACGCTCCACTAGCATGGCGAAGTAACCCACCCTCACCTTCATCATCACTGATCTGCACAGATGAGTCGGTGTCAGTTTCCTCTTCTTCTCGAAATTCTTCACTTGGAATTACTTTGATCAGCTTCGTCATCCTCTTCTTCAGTGTCTGAACCTTCCGTTTGTAGCATTTCAGTAACTTAGGAATGCTGAAATGTTGCCGACGGGCTTGACTTTGCTCAGACACATTCGCAGAAAAAACTTGAGACGCCATTTTCTATGCAGATTAGTAAGCCATGTGGGTTGGTCTGATCAATCAACCACTGAGGCAGAGTGGGTGGTGGTGTGCTGCGAAACACAGTGCATGTGAACGAAGCAATGCTGATGTTACTATTTACAGCTTGTTGCCGTGTACTGATCACGCTGCCACCGCATGCAAAATTGGTGAAGGCCGAAACCTTGATAGCGTTTGTTTGTACTGAAGCATTGAGTCATCGGAAAACGCTATAGCGTCTGTTCGTGACAAGAGAGTTAATGGATGTGTCTTGAGAGTGTTGCTCAAATTTCCTGACCAACATTGCATGTGTCTTTCTCAGACCTAAATGGAAATCTGTAGCATCAGCTTCATCATCCTCATCCTCATTGATTAATCAGTATTGGGAAAAAAAAAAGCCTGAAATTCTATGACTGTTCATGCCCTGCTCTCAAGGTGACCTCGGTTTCAATTCAGTATTGGGGAAAAAAAAAAAAAAAGCCTGAAATTCTATGACTGTTCATGCCCTGCTCTCAAGGTGACCTCGGTTTCAATTCTCTCCATGTCTACGGCCATAGTTTGATTCTGTCAGGGTCACCAGTATTGGCAAATGCATGGGGGAAGTTTCATTAGACGGACATGGTGGTGCCCTGTAGAGGGAGAGCTCACTTGTGCCAGCTCTGTAACTAAGTTGTTATCGTCGTCAGTAGGGGGCTTAGTAAGTGGTGTTCTGAGTATGTTGGATCAGAACAGGCATCACTGAATGCCACTCAAAAATGACTCAACAGCAGAGCAATGTCTCCTCTTGTGAGGGGCCTCTTGACGACTTGACATTGACTGCTCCCTGTGGATTGCCGATGCCAGGGCTGTGTTGAGCTGTGGCTGGGGATGAGAAGTTGGAATAAGTGGCATGGGTGAAATGCCACTGAGGAGGCACAGAAAATAAGACCCCCCCCCCCCCAAAAAAAAAAAAAAAAAAAAAAAATAAAGGAGTTTCCGAAGTGACTTTTTCCCCAAAAGGAAAATAGCCTAATGTGTGGAAAATGCTCCAGCAAGCAAAATTTTAGGGACAAAGTCTGTTTTTGTACCTCCATACCACTCTCTTGGTAGCCTGCTTCCTTGTTTGTAAGAATGTTGTTTTTTTTTTTAATAGTTCACTGAAGTTGTTTCATTACAGGTTTTGTTTGTTTGTTTGTGATCTTTGAAATGGTGCATCTCTGTTTCCCTGGAATGGATTGGGTCTCAACTAAGGTAGTTTCTTGAGGATGCAGATTGGCAGTCTGCCAGGAGCATTTGTGCATGAAGGAGAAATCCTGCTGATTATGGGTGTAGAGTTCTCAGTAGTTGGAGACAGTTCCACGGACTTTATATTCATGTCTTCTGGAAAAATATTCAGCTCTGCATGAATTATGTGTCCAACGTGAGTTTGCACACCTTCAGTTGTTTTTCAGATTATGATGGTTGCTGGCTGTTGATTGGCTTAGTGGAAGTATCCTGTTACAGTGAAAGTGAACAGATTGTACACAAGTTTATTGGAAGTGAACGTGGAACATAAAAATAGTTATTGGGAGTGAAAACTGTAAAACGGTGTTTGTGAAGATGGTGTACAAATGAAGTGAACGTTGAACTTGATGCAGAGGACCAAGTTGATGGGGAGCCAGCCATGACCACTTCAGCCAACAGCAACACACAGTGGAAACAAGGCAGACAGCTGTTGCGACAGTCAGTATTATGCACTTTTCATCTTCCCTTTTCGTTTCCTGTTTTAATTCTATTCACCTGTCTGTTGGAATGGCTGTGAAAAGAACTTATGCAAATGTATTTTTTTATCAGGTGCATGTGTAATAGTGATGAGTGGAGAGAGAGAAAGGTGTGCATTATTTGCGTTTCTGTGTAAGAATGTTTAACCTTCGTATTCCTGTATTTCTTGTGACAGAAGTTGCCTCTCAACTACTAAGTTTATATTGGAATTTGCTGCCCAAATTGGGGTACTGAGTTTGAAAAATTGTAAAAAATAAACTAATGGATAGAAAGACTTCAAATTTTTAGCAAAAATCAACGGACAGCTGAACTTTTGGTTTGCACTTGTTATTTTAGGGGGATGTGAAAATATTTTCATGGTTCAACACTCGTACATCTGATTTACCCTGGAAAACATACCTGTGTCAGTGATACAGGTGATAGACAGGCAATACAACACCCACCAACTTTATATAGCACGTACCTTTTTGGTGGCAAGTAGTCAGGTTCACCATATAAAAAGAACTGGTGTGTGTGTTGTGAGGTGTTAGTAGTTATACAGGTAGTTAGGAATATACGTTACATTTTTGTGATGCATTTTATTTACATAGCAGGGAAAAAAAAGCAAATAAAAAAAAAATTAACAGGTCAAAATCATCCCATATTTACTGAAAATGTGTTGCATTGCATGCTTTTTGATCTGCATGAGTTAGTTTGTATTTGTGAGAAAAAAAATTCTTATGACTGACACATTTCTAACTATGAGCAGGTGTTAGTAGGAAGGAAGAAAGGCAGGCATCACAACACAAAACAACACTCAAATATTTTTGTTGTACTCACCATATGGTTCCAGAAGTAATGAATTATATAATCCAAATGTGGTCACACAGAAAGAGAACACAGTCACTGGAAATGTTCTTGCTTTTGAGCACTTTTGTCACACACAGATCACTGACATGAAATTTTTCTTTTCGTTGTGCACTGCGTTGCCTACCTTCGAGTCACTGTCACTACTCGCATTCACTCCTCCAACTTCATAGTCAGTGTTGCTGTCCGCAAAGTCTAGATCAAGCTCATGTCACTGTCACCGTCAGAGCCTGACATTTCGATTGTAGTCAGAAGTCGATGGTATGACAAAAAAATCAATTGGAAATTTTAAAAAGCCACAAACTGCTGTTCACAAATGGCGCTGGTAAAGGGAGGAAAGACCGTGATAATGACCGGTTTGTCTTATTACTCTGGTCAACCCAAAATAAGGGAGGCACACCAAGACAATCAGCCAACTGAGGAACGGGCGGCACAGGGCGGATCATGAGCCTGACGTGTTGGGCGGAATAGGGCGAAAAAAGGGGATACAAAGGTTAAATTGCTGTTTTCTCTCAGCTGATTGTATGAAAAGTCACGGTTGTAGCACAGAATGCTGTTTGTTTGCCCTGTCGTGGAAGTAGGAATAACCAGCAACATCTTCCATCCTTGGTTGACAATCCCTTCTGTTGACTCCACTTTTGACAGTATGGGACAGTAATTCAGTGTACAGACATCTCTATGGAATGTTATGAACACTTCATTATGAAGTTTTTCATTTTTATGCAGTTTCTTCCAAGCACTTGTTTGTTGTTGTGGACATATGTCTATTTAAAAAGATGTGTTCAAAAACCAGTAAGGGCATTCCTCTCTGTCCTGAATGGATGATTCCTTTCTGAAAATGTCTGTGCAGAAGGCACATCCCATGGCATGTTTGGGTAGGGTGGGGGGTTATGGTGGGAGGGGATGGGAAGATGTTGAGACAGCATGGCTTGGTTGGCAAGAATGTTTCTATTTCTAGTTTGCAGCTTTCTCCATCATATGATTTGTGGTTCAGTTTCAAGTTGTGATAATTGAAATTCTTCAGTGAGAACGTTACAAAAAGTTTCGAAAGGGACTTCCAATCAAGCCATGGATATACTAATAGTAAAGTGTAGGAAGGGGAGAGAGATGGAGAGAGAGAACAAGACTCAAGAAAATGTGATGTCGATATCTTCAGATTGAGTGGTGGAAACCAGATCTACAAAAGAGCAGGAAATAGGAATAACTTGGTAACAGTGGACTGAGATCTACTATCCTGGAATCACTGTAGTTGTATTAAAAAAAAAAAAAAAAAAAAGAGAAAAATAGTCATTTTGGGCTTACCATTGTGGATAGTATGTAATGGAAGGGAATAGGGAAAAGGGGGAGCTTACCCGGAAAAAAAAACATGGGAGCACCTGTTTTTCAGACAGACCAACCTTAAATAAGTTAAAAGCAGATAGGAAGTTGTAACTTGAACATTGTGCATATGCACATTAGTCCAAAACCTGCTGTGGAGGGGACTGAACTGAGCTGAAGTTAAAAAAGAGAAATCAGAATGTGTTGGAATGACAAAGGAGTTGGGTAGCAGAGATTTAAAAAGAAGAAAAAGAAATCATTGCCACCTTACCTTCAGAAGGGAATACAGCGAATAGTATCCATGCTAACAGTTGAACATAGAGAAGGATAGAAAGAAAGATGAAAATTGTTCATTTGTGCACTGTCGGCAAATGCACATTCCGTGAATCTCTGTCGGTCATGGTGGCCATGACAATGCGAACAATTGAAAAGAGAGTGAAGGATAGAGAGAAAGAGGAAAATGTTCGTCTCTGCACTATTGGCAAGCGCACATTCTGCAAGTCTCTGTCAGTCATGGTGGCCATGACAATGCGTGAGTGCGAACATGCATGTGATATATATTTACATCTGCACAGCATCAGATATGCAAGAGTGTAGTGGGTTCAGAACAAATACAGAAAATTTTTGGTTTGTTTCTGATTTTTTTTTGTCATCTGTTCCTGTGGACAGATTTTTGGGGTAGACATGTCTGCCAAATATCACCAACCAGATGTTCATGCGGTTTGTCGGACTTCTGTGAAAAAGTTTCATTAGCAGTATTTATGCAAACATGTCTGTGCTTTGTAAAACACCATTGCGTGCATTAGAGAGTGTAGCCTGCTGTGGCTGGTTTGAATATGTAGAGGCTGGGTGCTGCTAAAATGACACGGGATGTTGAAGACTTTCTTTTTAATATTACACTTGATAAATGATCAGGCTGATCACAAGTTTTCAGCATACTTGTGTCCTTACAGATTTTGAAATGTATAGAGAACACTGAAAACGTCTGTATGTTCCCAGGTACCTTCAAGAAATCGGGTATACTGACACAATCATTGATGTGCGATCAGCACGCGTGCGGTCCCTTTTGGGGCTGCAGCCTGTGTCAGGTGACAATGAAAACGATGGTCCCCCTGCACTGGTCAATGGTGAGCAGCAACCAGGGAAGAGGGACAGTCAGGGTAAAAGGTATGTGGGAAAAATCACTTTGGATTGAGAAGATTAGGGGTCTCTGCTGTTCATTTTGCTATCTGGAATTTTAGGGAAGGTTTGACCTTGTTTCCAGTGGTGACGGCTGGATTTTATGATTAAGCGAGATTGTGTGAGGTCTTTTTTGATGAACCTTTTGTATGAGGTCATGTTTGATAGGTCTTTTATGTTGGGCAAATATGGTGGTACTTTAGTTAGTTTTCAGGCATTTTTGTGGCTGTGCCTTTGGGTTTACTTTGTTTCTGTTATTGAGTAAAGTGTACATTACTGTTAGTTTTACAGGTTTATTGTTTCTGTTATTGAGTAAAGTGTACAGAATACTGTTGATTTAACAGATTTAGTTTTGGAAAAAACAAAACCAGGAAATTACTTGTTATCTTTATATGAGTTGACTTTTATCAGTTGGGAGCTTTTACTCCCACTGTTAACCAGTTCCATTCACTGTTGTTGCAGTGGTGTAGCTGCTTTCTGTTAGTTGGAAACATTTATACCCACTGTTAACCAGTTCATTCACTGCTGCTGCAGTGGCATAGCTAAGGTGACCTGAATATTAGTGCATGAACTGATACACTGTTGTTGCGTTCCGCTTTTGATGCTAATGAGGCATACTTGTGTTCACATATTGCTTTCAGTCAACTTTTTATTGGCCAGGGGATATTTAAATTTAGTGAAGACTTTTATCAACTTCTACTGTTTGGTCATTGATTATCGTTATTGAACATTAATTGTGTACACACAACAAACAAAGCTAAAAAGAAAAATTCAGAGAATGGAAATGTTTGTGAAATATGAAACGAAGGCATTGGAATAAAGGATCTTGCTGATGGTGAGTTTTATCAACTCTTAGCTATCAGGCAGGGTGCATTTTAGCCAAGAATTGCTCTGAAGGACAGAATTATAGGAACAGAAGTGTGGGGATGGGAAGATAAACAACAAAAGCAGTCATAGGTGTTCTGTTATCAGATTGTTTCTCATGTGCAGTCTCATGGTGGACACCATGTTTTTTGCCTTCAGCTAAGTTACATATGTTTCCTTTCTTGATTCATTTTAATTATGCTTTTTGCAGAATCCTTTGGCTTGTGTGTCTGTGCGTGTGTGCGTCATTTTTTTTTCCCCATGTTGAACTAATTCTGATATGACAGATTGATAATTAATCACAAGAATTTAATCATCTAGTGCTGCACAATTTCACATTGAAGGATCCTAAAGGATTGGACTTGCGTTTGTTTTAAAAGACTTAGATTTGTATCTGTATGCAATCATTCTTTGTACCATTGTAAGTGATATGTTGGTTTTCATTGAAATTTGAATTGGATACAAATGTCCAAAATGAATTTGGAAAGTGACAAAATTGTGCATTCTTAGGAATAGTACAATTGAATTCTTTTCTCTGTGTCAAATGGGATAATATTTGATTTATTCATGCGTAAAGTTTTGAGGCAATTATTAAGTGAACACACTACAGATGATAACATGTAGAAAGAAAGAAAAATTGCATTGTGGCCATTTAATCTTGAAAAGGAAACAAATCCAGGGCATTGGCTACTGTTAAGTGGAATAAACCACAATGAATGTTTAGAGGGAGATGACTCTTGATTGATAATTTATGACTGCTTGTTGTATGACAGGGTTGGTTTGAAAAAGCTCCCAGGTTCGGAGCCTGTGGATGGTGCACTAATTGACACAGAGAGAGCTGTCATGAGCACCTTTGACTTCTTGGCTGGAGAAAATGCTGTGGATGATGATGAAGAAAATCTCAGGTAGGAAAGCAATTAATACCTTTTTGTTTGTATTTTGTGAGTGATTGTATCCTCTTCCTCCTCCCCCCCTCCTCCTCTGCTATGCCCTCAACCTAATTTGTCATCAAATCAGAATTTTTTTTTTAAAAAGATTTTTCACTATGGATCTAAAGTGACCAGAAAGTTTGACTGATAAAAGAAAAATAAGGCAAAATAGAAAAAGATGCAAGTGTGTGTGTGTGTGTGTGTGTTGTGTATTAAAATTTTATAGGACTTCATAAAGCACAACCAGTTTCTTGAATCTCCACATGGCAGAAGGCTTTTGGCATGGTGAGATTATTCTTTTTTGTTGTATATTTATTTTCAGTGATGAAAATGAAGATGGCATGGCTGCAGATGATGAATCAGACGAAAGGTTGGAAAGAAAAGGTGTTTAACTTAAGGTATGTAACATGTTCAGTTTGTTTGTCTGCTAGGTTCGCTACTTTAGTGACTATATTACTTGCTGACTATTGTTTTCCCTGTCTTTGATTTTATGTTTGCCAGTTTTCTTTTTTCTGTTTCTTTACAGACTTGATTTTGAGACCGTCTTCCTGTTTACCTTTCTGTTCGTCTTTTGTATTGTCTGTTTATATTTGTCTTCAATTTTTCTCTGTGTGTGTGTGTGTGTGTGTGTGTGGATTGTAAACCATGATTCTGGTTATCCTTTTTCTTATATGTCTGTAACAGCTGCTTTGATTTATTTTAGTATACCACTCCTTATACAGAAGAGGAAAGGCACGCACATGCGCGCGCACGCGCACACACACACACACACACACACACACTTGTATACATGTAGAGAGAGAGAGAGAGAAAAGTATGCATACACGCACGTGTACATGCACGCACACGCACGCACGCACGCACATGATGTTGATGGACATAAAAGAATGCTTTAGAAAGGCTTTGTGTTATGTCTCGTGTTTAGATCTAAAGTGAAATAATCGGTGAAATGTGATCATGAAATGTGATCATACTTTATTAGTAAGCGACCGACTCATTTTCAGGTTGTGGGGAATGAGAGTATGGCAGGGGAAGATCTCATGGATGACCCAAAAACAGAAGAGGCCCTGGCTGAGTTTGACTTCCTCGTCACAGAGAGCGGTGAGGGTGCGGGGGAGGCCCGTAGTCACGACAGTAGCAGTTGGGGTAAACTTGATGATGCGCGCGTTAATGCCTAGTTCTCTGTTGCTGCTGCGGCGTAGCCCTGTTCTCTCTGCTCTAACAGGACCCGCCTGTCTGGGCTTGGGCTGTTTGCTCCAGCCTAGTACCGGCGCCATTGTTCTCCGTAGTTTCCCTGTTTAGTGGTATCGCTTTTACTTTTTCCTGGATTGAACATCCTAGCCGTTCCAGTCATTGGTTTAATTTTTTTTGTTTATTATTATGTTTTTAAAAATAAATTCTGTACTTGTTTTTTGTTGATGGCTTTGAACTTCGTGTCTTGTTTATTGTGATATTGATATTTGGAAGTAGCTGATGGCATCATTGTGATGAAAACTAAACCACTGTAAAACTGTTTGGGAAAAAAAAAAGGAGAGAGTATTTTTAAGAATCATATCGGAGGCAAGCCAGATTTTTATGAACATAGCTTTTAGCAGTTTTTCTCAGTCTGGCTGTATTTGTGTCTCTCCCATAGTCTAATTTTTTAAATGTGTTCCCCTCCTGTCCCCTTTTCTACGGCCTTTGCTTCTGTCTCTTTTCTATTGGAACTTGCTTTAAATGTGAAAAAAAAGCCCAGAACATGAAAACATTGTGCAGGATATGGAAAAGAATAAAGTAATATGAAAGGTGGGACTTTCTTTTGTCTCAGTTATGCCATCACATATTTTTTACCCTCTGGACAACTTTTTGAGTTTCATCCATTGTGAAGGAATAGTTCATGTGTTGTTACTTCACCTTCAGTGGCTGTATTCTCATTACCTGCGACCTTGTGATGTGCCTTTCTCTTGTATGTGTGCACGCGTGGGTGTGGGTGTGTGTGAACTGATTTTGTCTGGATGGATACCTGTACAGAGGAAAGAGAAAATTTTCTGAATCAGTGTGTGTGCCTGTCATGTGGAATTAAATCATCTTCTTCTTGTTTTGTTGCCTGTGGAATTTTTGCTTTGATGGCACATGACATGTTACAGAGTGTGTTAGCATGTTAACTGTTAAGATGGTTTAAAGAAACAAAAAAAATCCCATGATTGCATCAGGCTTTGTTGGTAAAGTGATAGTTTGGTTTACATTTAAGCAGTGGTTATCTAGAAACAAGTAGAATTTCACTTTTAGTGTATACTGTTATAGTATAAGTTTTTCTGAAATTAAATTTCCTCTGGTAAGGTTATATAGTGAAGGATAAAGATCTGGTGCAGTACTGTTCAGTGTTTATGCCAGAGTATTGACACAATTGTTTGAATTCGGACCAGGAGAGGCTGAAGTATGTGTTCTCACAAAGTGTGGGGCTGTGTGGCTGGTGCGCAGATTTACACTGTAAGATTGGAAAGAAAGAAGTCAGAATGCAGCAGTGTAAATAATATATCGTCGGCTTTTTGAGCTCATATGCCAAAAGTGTTATTTCCCAACCTCCCACCCCCCCCAAGTCATGTGTTTGGTGATTTTCTGTCAGTGCTATGTATTTTTATAAAACACAGAACATGAAAAAGGCCGTGTAGTTTAGACTTTCTATTGTGGGTTGTCTGTACATGTGAATGTATGGAACAAGTCAGGGAGTTTATCCTAACAAGATAAATAAAAGTTACTATCAGGGTAAAAGAAGGAAACAGTTACAGTGACAATGAAATGAAAGGAGTAATTAGAATAAAAACAAGGAGAAAAGATCGTACACATGTTGACATTTGCTACAGAAAAACCAGGAATACCAACACTTTCACTAACACTTGCTCAGATATGCTCACAGTTGCCTAGCCACTGACTAGGTTAATGTAGTTCGTAAATGCATAACCTCAGGTATTTGTTATTTTGTTTTTTAATCACAGGAAATGTAGTGACCAAATGTAATAGGTAATGATGTACAGGATGATGTAGGAGCTTATGAAAAACAAACCCACCAGCAGCAAAAACATCCCCTCCCCAACCCAACTTCACCTTGCTCTCCAGCCTTGCCCAGTCAACTGATCTTTGTTGTTTTGTTCAAACATGTGGCTTCATTATGTCAATCTGTCGGTGAATGTGGTGCTGCAGCCATTTCTATTTTTGCACTTGAGTATGAGTAATATACTTGATGCACACTGTGCCAGAAGATTATGAATCACATTTGATCCTTTGTTTCAGTTGTGTGGATGATAAATAAGGAGTTGAGAGATTATGAATTTTTTTTTTTTTTTTTTTTAAGAGAATGGAATTCTAACAAGAAATACATTACTACCCACACCACCTCCAAGAAATGGTGTATAACCCAGGAAGAGGCTGATTTGTGTTTGCTTCCATTGCAGTCCTTGGTTAACAGGTGCTTTGTTTCTGGTTTTTAACCTGGGGGAAGAGAAGACAGGGGTAGTGCTGGAACGTGGTCCATGTATGTGCATCTATTTTCTTGACACACAGAAAAGAAAGATGTGACCTCTAATGCGGAGTGGAGCGTTGACCAGCGACATATATCAGAGCTTAAAGAGCAGTATAAAAAGGAGAGGAAAGGAAAGAAGAACAGTAAGTTGTATGCACTGCTTACCCTTGGGTGTGTAGAGAATGTGGGTGTTGTCTTTGGTGATTTTTGTTGTTGTTTTTCGTCTTGCCTCCTGTTTGTGTAATGTGTGCCTTTAGTCCTGCCATGTGCTGGTTAAAGTACAAAAGCAGATTTGAATTAGATTCTGTTTTGAGCAACCATCTTAGCAGAAAGGTCAGGTAACTTGGGGAACAGGAGCAAATGAAACAGACCATGGGATGGAGGAAATTGAGGAGAAAATGCAGACATATATTTTTTGGGCAGAATTGCCTATTGTATACAGAAGGTGATTTTTAGTAATCTTGCAGCAGACTTTGTTAGTTCATTATGCCCCCAAATGTAAGCCAAGTGATGAAATGGCAAACAGGTAAGAGCGAAATAATTTTTGGCACATTGCAGTCGTGAAGAGAAAACTTAAGATTTGTCATCGTATGAGAACGCCAAGTGTTCAGAACTTGCATGACATTACCTTATACATGGAAGAAGAAGAGAATGAACATAGAAGGATTTGGCAGAAGTGTTAGTGGTAGGTGTCTTGTTGTAAAACATCACATGTAGGTAGGTGTAGAAGGGGAGGTGGGGGAATTGGTCCTGTGCCAAACAGATAGGTCAAAACCCAACAGGTGACTGATATTAATAGCTTCTTTCAGTGTGGACTCTCTGTTTGCTGTATATCGGATATTGAAACCAAAACTGGAAGCCATGATCAAGATGAGTGTGAAAGGGAGTATACAAGGATTATGAAGGATACTTTTTTTGTAAGTAGCCAGTCCGTTTAGTTTGCAAAAAAAAGCTTGTAACTGAAATGAAACCTTGTAGCCAAAGGATGATTTATACTTTGCAGTTCACAAAGCACACACACACGCACGCATGCTTGCGTGTGCACATGCGCATGCAAGTGCGGGCGCACGCACGCACACACACACACACACACACACACACACACACACACACACACACACACACACACACACACAAAAGAGCTTTGGATTGAGGATTAACTTCATACATTTCCTGCACATTGGTATCTGACATTTTATAGAATAGTTGTTCTGCATAGGATTGGTTGCTCATACAGATGCTATTCAGTTTGTTTAGCATGTTGGAAGATGCATGTGATCATCTTGCTCTCCTTTGGAAACTGTGATGTGTAAATGAAACACATTCAGGAAAGAATTGTTATCAGATTTTGTGGTGCTCAAATTGATGGAAAACCATAGCCATCAAAAGGAATTGTGTTGAAAGTATAATTTTGTATTTTGCCAAGAGAAAAGTGAATTTAGCACACAAAGCTATGCGTAAATATTTGCAGCCACAGAATATATAATTGAAAACCATTACAGTTTATGTTGAAATTATTTTTCTTTGAAGATACTCTCTTTCAGGCACGTGAGCACTGTTTAAGAAATATCTTGGATGCATGATTCGTAGTTCTGTGTTATACTTGTTTTCATATGGTGTAGATATAAGGATGCCAGCCCCGACCACTTTGATGCTTTCCTGTCATTTCTCTCCCTGCATGTTGAGTATATAGTGAACAAGTGTGAAATAGGATTTTTTTTTTTTAATAGATTTTGTGGATCATTTTATGTTTGGAAAAAAAAAAGAAAAGAAAATCGGGAATGGGGAAGGGAGAATTCTATGTAATGCTTGTTCTTGGAAGAGAAATATTCTTTCCCCTTTCTCTCCTCCCTCCCACCTGTCCCTGCTCCTTTTTTTTTTGTTTTTGTTTTTTTGTTTTTTTTTTAACATATCTACACCTCACATTCTCCAGTTTCCGTTTTGTTTGTAATCCTGTCCCCCCCCCCCCCCCCCCCCCCCCCCCCTGACAGTAAAAGAGTTTGCTAGTGTGTGTGTTAGCGGGCATTGAGTTACTTGCCTGTTATTCTCTCAGGACCCACACGGTCTGCCTTACAAGCCATGTTAGCAAATCTGGGCTCTGATGATGAACTGCCAAGCTTCCCTTCCGAATCATCTGGCTCGGCCAGTTCTCGTGAAGCGGATGAAGTGGATGCTGGTATGCTCTCTGTTTCCCCTTATAATCCCTTGCACCCATTCACAGCAGTCTGTTAATCCCCATGTATCGGATCACAAAAGCCTAAACCTGTGTATTCATACGCAAATAGCCTTATAACGATGTATTTATCCATGCACTCCAGCCTCATGTTCTGTATGTACAGTTTACAGTATATCAGTAGTCAGTCGTCAGGCACTTTTGTGAATAACATGGAACACACGTTTAGAGCCAACATAGATATTTAGGAGAGTAGTTGGTTGATTGGGAAGTCGGACAAGGACACAATCATAAGACTTGTGTGTTGTGAAACTAAACTTTAAAAAAATTTTTTGCTCATAAATGACAGAATGCACTTGATTCTAGTTTTAAATACGTATGTGTAGTGTAATTAATTATTCTGCAAACTAGGTGCTGGTATGTAATATTTCAGGAAAAATACGTGTAGTCCAAGGTCAGTATGAGCAGTATTGAATAGGGTTTGGTTGTTGAAGTCTCTGCTTAAGCTTGCTTTTCATGTAGATGCATGTTTTTGTTTTACAGCTGTGAAAAATGTTGTCAATTATGTATCTTTATCATCTATCTGTTGTTATGAACCACACTGTTTGGGTTTTCAGTGAAAATTTATGTTGACTGCTGCTGCTCTCCACAAATAATAATAGACAAAATGCATTTTTTTTTGGTTTTATCAGTTTTTTGAAGGAACTAATCCTGGAACGTTGGTGTACCTGTCCATTCAATATCTTTACACACTGACAGAAGGAGACAAAAGAAAATTAATAGTTTTTGCAATTACAGATATTTAATTTGTAATATTTTTATACATATTCTAGGGGAAATAACCTCTGTTTAGCTTTTGGGGTGTCCTAGCAAGTTGTACCCCTATTTGATGCACTAGATTGACCTTGGCTGACCTTGACAGCTTTGAATCAAAGAAGCCTGTACAGGGTTTTCCCACTAACATGGCTGTGATGACCACACGGTTGTCATGACCGTTGTGAGGCCTGCCTGTCAGGGAAACAGGTGCTACAATAGTCTCTCTCAATGAAGTACATGAAATTTTATTACCGAGTGGATCAGGATAATTTGCAAGGTACAAGGGGAGTGTTTTTATCTGGTTATCTCCAGTACAGGTGTTTTAAAAGAACACAGTGAAATGTAAACAAAGATTTTGTTTATGATTGACTTTTTTTTTTTTTTTTTGTTTTATAGACAGTTGTATCCACACATGGAAAGTTAATTATTCAGACATACCTTATGCTGTTAGTTGAGTGGTTGTTCTTTCCTATGATACCAAATCAACACTGCTAGATATTGCCTAGTTACCATGAAAAAGAAGTTATGACAGTGGCAAAATAGGCACATTAGCACAGACTGAGCGCATGTGCAAGTGTGCAGGACCAGGAAATCATACCATGTGCTTTGCCTGCGGCTGGATCAGGCAATCAGTTTATGAAAAAAAAATGGATGTTATGAAATCAGTTGATGAAAAATGGACTTTATAGATAGATATTTGTTACATTCTGATTAAGTTTTTAATGAAAACTGTATTACTACATTTTGGGAGAGGTCTGTTCTTGCTCTCTTTCAGAATTTTACTTCTTTTTTTTTTTTCTTTAATTTTGTGTGTGTTGCATGTCTGGATGATTGTGTTGATTCCTCATTTTCCTCTCATCTGATAATTTATTATTTGCTTTGCATTATAGGATATTTTTTTCTTCTCTCCTTATTTTGTCTGCGCTTTTACTTGTGAATATGCTTAATAACAAATGAAATAACTAAACGAAATGGTCATCTCCTATGACATGAATTCTGTTAATTTGCATGATTGGAAACTCATGCATTTGCACAGCCACATGAATTCATTTGCACAGCCATTGAAAAGTTTCTAATATCTGTCCTAGAGAAGAATAATTGAAGCACAATTCAGAGAAGACTGTTTTGTTACTCTTTTTTTCAGCAAGGGAGGAAAATGATGCATAGTGTATTGTTTGCATGGCAGTATGTATTTACCAGCTGTGGTCAAATTGGTACTGTCAAATCCCAGAGAAAAATAACCATCCCATTCACATTATAGGCAGTATGCAGGTGTGGGAATCAGTGGCTTAAGTTTTTGTTTTTTTCAGTTAAATAGGAAGTGCACATTGCTGACTCCTTGGTTTGTCAAAATGAACGGAGGATTTTTTTTTTTTTTTTTTGGTGGTGGTTGTACTATGAGGTCAGAAATCTTCCAGTTCAAAGTTTGTTTGGAAGGCTGCTCAGTAGTTAATATGCAATTTGACTTATTCACTTTCTCTTATTTTTTTCTTCTTCTCGCTTACCCACTTTCTCTTCTTTACCATCTTATATCTTTTTCTCACTTGTGCGTTTTTTCTTCTTTACCTGGGCATAAATGCTAGAACGCTTTCATGAGTTATATATATCATAGACAGCTATTCTCTGTTACTTTGCTTTGATTAAAAAAAAGTTTGGTTTTAGAATGGATAACACAAAACCGCTCTGAACTCTTCAGTACGACATCATCGAGCACCTGTAAAGTTAAAAAACTTGGAGTGGGCATATTTGTTGTAGCACAGCAAGCATGCTTGCATGCATGCGTTGGTGTGGGTTAATAGATTTATTCTTAGAAAGAATGAAAATCTGTGGCAAAATAGACTTAGTTGACATGAAAAATTAAGAATCGAAGTGGCGAGTGTAATGGTCAGTCTTGACAACACACTTGTAATGTCAAGTCAGAACTCATTTTAACCAACCACATGTGGTAGAATGGTATGGATATAGATTTTATATGGATAGGTGAAAGAAAAGGGTGATCGCTTACCTGAAGATAAAAACACAGACACTCTGTGTTATGAGAGATGCATAGCATGGGGAAAACATAAGGATATTGACTGTCAAGTTCAATTGTCGTCTGCCTGAGTTGACAGTCTGTTAGGTATTCTTTCCCTTAACAGAGAAGGAAGAGATTTTATCCCGCAGTCCACTTCTTTTTCTTTTTTGATGTGGCAAACTATATGTGAATATGACTACCATTTTTGAAGAGGCTTTTTCCATCATTTGTTCATATGACTTTTCTGTAACAAAGATCTCTGAATATGGTGTCCCATGAAAGACGAGAAAAAGAATAAACAGGCAGTGTTACTGGAGTTATAAGTTAAGTTGCATTAAACTTTACAGGAATGGAGTTGTTAGAGAAAAAGGACATGAAAATGTCAGATTGTACTTTCATAAGATCGTTAGAAACTAGAAAAAGAAAAAAAAAAAAAAAATTGAAAGTACAAAAAATGAATGACAGTTGAAAAACACTGAAAGTAAGTAGTTTATCACCTTTGATCTTATATCTGGACCATGTGCAGTGCAACAATTGAGTTGCTGGCGATTTCTGCTGGGCCAATTTAGAAGGGGGAAAAGTAATCATGTGGATATAAAATTCAACCTTTCAATTAGAATGAGAAAAACAAAAAGAAGGTGGAACTGCAGCAATGAGATCTGCCAAAAACGGTGAATTATTTGCAGTTTTGTCCTAAGTGTTCAAGGCATCATGTACATGTTGTGTGTGTGTGTGTGTGTGTGTGTGTGTGTGTGTGTGTGTGTGTGTGCGTGCGTGTGTGTGCACACGCGTGCGCCCGGTAAAGTCGTTTTATAAATACCCCTTTACACATTGCATTACATTACACTGCCATAAAGGATCACAGTGCTCTCTATTGGCAAAGTGGACCCAAGATGATGGTTAAAAAGAAAATTATTGTATGAGCTTAATTTAAACTGTTTGATTTGAAATGAATTTGAAAAAAAAAAAAGAAGAAGCAAAGTATAGCAAAGAAAATGAAGTACAGAAAACAATGAAAAAAAAAAAGAATAACAACACTGAGAAATGCATAATTTAAACTTTATGCACTGTGTCTGTGAGCTGAATTTCAAAACATCTTGTGGTGAATGTGATGATGTGTGTTGCCATGCTTTTTGATTTACCTGCATGAACAGCTGTCGAGGAACAAATATGCCACCAAGAAATCTGTTGTTTGTAAATTTGACCACTTTGTTACATCATAGTTGACGATGACTATACTTTCTGTCCTTAAGTGTACATGTGTAGGTTATTTTGACTACATTGTAGATTGCTTCAGGTGTTTGACAATACAGATCTGTACCAACAGACAGGTATTTCTGTGCACAGATTTCCCAGATTTTTGCCTGAAATGATGAAGGGAATGGGCATCTGTGCCATCCTCGTTTCCCTCAAGATGCCATAGTGTGCAGTGTTTTTAAGAAAATGTCTCCAACTGACAGGGGAGATGTGAATTTGTGCCTGGTATAGAAATGTGTGAGGGTCAATACTGAGGATCCTGACTGGTCTGGATCATTGAAAACATAGGAGTTTGCTCTTGCATGTGGAATGTCGGGGCAAGAAAGCTAGTAGTGAGGAGTGGGGTGGGGGTTAGGGTATTGGCTTATATGCTGGACTGGGGGGAGTACTCACAACTTTACTCACAGATCATGAATCATGATTTTGACTGGAAAAACTGTCATTTTGCCAGAACAAACGTAATCTGTGCACAGAGCCTGATAGAAACAAGGTGTAAGCAACTCTTGTGTTTTGACTTCATTGTGAAGGATAGTATCCATTACTTTGGGAGCACAATGATTAGGGAGATGCATTTGCAGAAATGTCTTTTCCAGCGTTTTGTTGCATTTGTTTTCAAGGATAAAAGTCAGGGAAGTTTGTATAGACAATGTTATGTGACCCCTTACAAGTTATTGCCATGTGATGTCCATTGACCCATTAAGGCAGTCATGACAATCAATTTAATTGGACAATCTGAGATGTCACACACCCTGACACGACATGCTGAACTGATTGATTGCATGATGACACAGTTTTGCAAATGCACTTACCTGCGTACTGACTGTTGGCCTTGATAGTTCAGAGCTTAGGCCGTAGTGGTTCTTGAAAAGATTACTCTTGTTTTTTTTTTCAACCATCTGAGTACTTTCATTTTGTTATTTGCCATGTGTACATATGGCAGTGTATAGGCCGCTCAGCTAAAGGGAAGGAACAGTGCAGACAGCTGGGACAGTTTTAGGAAGGGTTCTGAAAATTGTTCTGCTGTAAGAATCCAACGATTCATAGTAATACTTGTTTAGAAAAGTTTGAAATCTTTTTGTGGATTCCATTTGGTCAGTGCTATCTGTGAACCATGTTGACAGCAAGTCAATTGAAGTGAAACATTACACAGACTACATCTGTAGAGTATAATAAAAGAGATCCTAATCCGCTCATTTACTTATGAAGCAGTGAACCCATTAATTTTAAAAACATTGACGTTCTTCAGTTTCCTGACCATTGGCAGAATGAGCTATTTTGATTCTGGAGTGAGAGCAGCCAACATGACAAAATTTAACTTCTTGTTATCTGTTGAAGACAAATATACCGGTGATGTTGTGTAGTTTCATAACCAAATTCAGTGTGGCTGAATGAACATGGTACTGTTTTAGGGCATGAAAACATGTTAATACATCCTGACATATGAAAATACTGTAAGCAGAAAATGCTCCATTAGTCGAGGGTAGATTTATAGGTGATGGTATTTGAATTGCATTTTATGTTTGTCTACATGTGAAAAACTGACCTTATTTTGTTTGAATTGCAGTTTTTCACCGCTTTACGGGAAAAGAGCTGTTGTGTTTCCCAACCCCAACATTTTGTGTTCGGTCCCTCCTTGTTGTCCAGAGACTTTCATTCAATCTGGTTGTTACCAGTCCTTGTTTTCCTCTTTGAGTTGTTGCTTGGCCATGAGCTGTATTGAGAGAATGTGTCAGTGTGAACTGTCTGTTATTGACACGTATTGTGCTGTGTTTTGTGGATGACACAGGCCTGCAGAGTGGAGGAGGACTGGGCTTTTCCCCAACCTCGCGGAAACCAATGCTGGGTGGCTCTGATGAAGATGAGTTCAACAGTGCTCTGGGGCTGGGGGAGCTGGCAGGCCTCACCGTCACCAACGAGGCAGATCCAAGTAACTATGATGTGAGTGCTGCAGTCCCCCTCTCTCCCTTACCCGACATCAGTCTTGTTTAATTTTGTCTCACAGAGTGAGGAGAGAGAGTGAGTGAATGAGAGGAAAAACAAGAAAGCAAAGCAGGTGTGTTTTTTGTGTTCTGTGCAGATTAAGGTTCTAAACAGCACTGAAAGGAAATGCTCTTGAAATTAAAATTAAATATCTTTTGACATGTGTCTTCAAAGTTTGAATTGCATACTTGATGTTGCTTTTTGAGCACTGATGCCTGCTTATTCCTGATTTTGTTTTTATATTGCAGATTTCGGCACCAAAGGAAGTTTTTAGAAAAACATGGAATGCAAAATACACTCTTCGAAGGTGAGGATGAATCTGTGGTCAAAGTGTTGTCGTACCATTAACATGGGATCTAAAGGAAGTGTTGAAGTGGTTTGCACCCTATCTGACAACAGGTAACTTTGTGCACTGTATTCAGGAAATCTGTGCTGTCAGTGGTAGAGACATGGAACGTGAGTAGTCCAAGGACTTCCACAGATAGTCTAAAGCATTCTCGAAGTCCTTCAGTACAATGGCAGACTGGCCGTGTTCTGGGTCTTATCTGAGACTGAAATATGTCAAAAACTGTGTTTTCATGCATTACAAAAAAATAGAAAGGAGTGTTACTCTTTGTAGGATGGCACTCGTAGAGATTTCACTCTGATCTTATCTTAATTAAGGTAGTAAATCTACAAGGAAGTGGAGGTGTCTGGTTTAGGTATAAAGGTTTGAAATGCTGGGTTTAGAACAAATTTTTAAAAGAATTTGAATTGCTTACATGTTCACTCATTAATTGGATCTGTAAATGTTTTTAAGCCTTGATTTGTTAATGTTGTGGCCTGCATTTTGAACACAACAT
Organism: Conus betulinus; assembly: GCA_016801955.1. Taxonomy (NCBI): domain Eukaryota; kingdom Metazoa; phylum Mollusca; class Gastropoda; order Neogastropoda; family Conidae; genus Conus; species Conus betulinus. Next base: position 402,966 of record JADBJO010000457.1, on the reverse strand, counting down.
GTTATGTTCATTTACATCAGGAAAGATGACTCACTAAATACTCGATTTTGTTTCAGCCACTTCGATGGGGTGAGGGCGCTGGCGTTCCACCCTGTAGAACCTGTCCTTCTGACTGCCTCTGAAGACCACACACTTAGCTCTGGAACTTGCAAAAGACTGTCCCTGCCAAAAAGTAAGTGCACTGTCCATGAAGTGCAGAAAACTGACAGCCAAAACGATAGGTGTGATGTTGGTTAACCCTTGACCTCCCTTAACTTAATGGTAAAGTTGGAAATCTTTCATCAGTTTGATGCTGTATGTGTATGATGTGTATTGGTGGTGTTAAGTTTTGATTTGGGTTTGTTAAATATGTATTTCAGTTCTAGGGGAAAAAAATCAAAAGCATTTCCTGACATGTGTTCTGGTTTCCCTGTCTTTTCCCATGGTCCCTGCATTATGAATATATCTGTGGTTAGAAGTGAAGAGCTAAAGTGCAGAAAACTCCTTGCCAAAAAGTAGGTGTATTCTGAAGTGCAGAAAACTTTCCATATCTGAAGGCACATATTCTATGAAACTCCTGGAAACACCATTCCAAAAAGTCTGCATAGTGATTGTGAACCTGTTGAAAATCCCCTGTCAGAAAATAGGTGTTCATCAATTGCAGAAAATTGCCCTTGCCATAAAGCAAGTTATACTTAAGAACCTGATGAAAAATCCTTGCCAAAAGGTAGGTCTTTGTTTCATGAACTATAGAGAACTCCCTGCCACAAATTGAATTAACAAGAACTGCAGAAAATTGTAGATGTATGAAAACTCTTTGCCTTTAAGAAGATCTGTGGTTCATGAACTGCACATAAGTCTGCCAAAAAGCAGATGGGCTATTCATGAACCTGCTGAGAAGTCTGCCAGAAAGCAGATGTGCTATTCATGAACCTGCTGAGAAGTCTGCCAGAATGCAGATGTACACTGCATGGACCCACCCAAAAACGTTTTCCCCGACCAAAAAGTGGGTGTAGGGTTCAAACTGCAGAAACTGTTCTTGTCAGTAAGTAGACAGATAGTTTATGTCCTACAGAAAACCCCTCTCAACAAGTAGGCAGATGGTTTATGTCCTAGAGAAAACTCCTTGTTAACAAGTAGGCAGATAATTTTATGTCCTAGATGTGCTTGTCATGAGCTTGGTGAAAATGGTTAGAAATTGAATGCTTTGTTTAGGAACCTGCAAACCTAATTATTGCCAAAATGTAGGTGTTCTGTTAATTAAGCTGCAAAAGTCCTTCCCCTTTCCCCCCTGCAAGGTAGGTTAACTGCTGATAACTGTGCATAAGTTTTGTTCCATCAAAAGTGAATGAACTGTAAATGGTCTTACAGAAAACTTTCAAGGTGTTCTGGAGGGTTTTTATTTTTATTTATTTATTTTTTTTTTACTACCTGTGCAGACTCAGGGGTTGTGATGGGTTTGGCATGTTAAGCTGTGATAACCACTATTTTGGCGTCATATACTTCACCATGTCAGACCATAGCATTCTAGGGCAGTTGGTTCTGCCAGGCCAAAATTTTTTGTGGCAAATGCAGTCATAAGATAGTCACATGATGCCCACCCTACTTCCGCCAAAGGAAGAAGCCTGTGTAGGCTTCTTGTACCTCATTCTTCTTCGGTCTGCCGTCCAAGCAAGATAAGTCTTGTGCTCTGTCTCGCCTTTTTCTGCCTTAGCGTAAAGATTGCTGTGTTTGCTTCTTATTCACTTGTGGCTTGTGCTAAACTCTGGGTACACTTGACGTGTGAGGCTTCGGTTGGCATGCTATTTTACTTTATTCGCCTTCCATCGTTTGCTCTCGCGACTTGTTCCATTCCCGGTCGTCCTCACGACCGTCACTTTCGCGACTCGGCCTTCCGTGTCTATCTCGCGACTTTTGTCGTTCATTTCTTTCCGTGATCTCTGCTTCTCTCTCATTTTAATTATCTTCTATCAGCCCTCGTGGTTGCATGATCTGTTTTACACACTCGCGCCCGGTTTATTTTTCGGGCCGCCATCTTCCCCTCGTTGGTCGTTGTTGGCCATCTTGCCCTACGTGTACCCAGTTTGGCCGACGGTCTTTCTCTCCGTCTTTTGTACCCCGATCCTTTTATTTTTGTGCATCCCGAGCTTGTTTTGCTCGTCGTTGCGGTACTCGACTTTTGTCCATTTCCAGTACAGATATTTTTATAGTACTGTCGATCGAGAATTTGTTTTGTTTTTACACTTCAAATTCTCGGTCCTTTGTTCAGGGTCCTTTGTTCAGGCTCGAGTAGTACTCTCGATCGGGAATTCATTTAGTTTTCACACTTCGAATTCTCGTAGAATGCTATGGTCTGACATGGTGAGTATACTAGCCAAACGGGGAGTATAGTGAAAACTCCCCATTTCAATTTGGATCATAAGAAGCAAAGAGAAAAATGTTGTGTTACTTGATATAATCTAATATGATAAATTCAGTACTACAAGTTCAGTGCATTTACCACCATGTGTCAGTTAAATGCAATTTCACTAGATCATAGTCCAGTGTGGGAAATGTAAACACTGAATGTGTCCAGCCATTGAACCTCTGGGTTGCAGTTGAACCTCTGGGTTGCATTTCTGTAGAGACAGGTGTATGAGATACCAGACCTGAAGATCAAAGACCACTGTCAAGTTTACTGCCAATGATTTGTGTGGCTGCAATTGAGTCTTGACAGGAGTAAAAGAAAGAAAAAAATTACACACACACACACACACACACACACACACACACACACACAACACACACACCAGATCTTTCTGAAAAAACTGTTATGCAAGCAGACTCGTAGATATGCTTCTTGATCTTCGGGTTGGGTTTAGCTTTATTCAGGCCATCACAGTGGCATTGTTTGGCAGTCAGACATTGTCCAGTTTGGCACAGATTTTGATGACACCCAGTATTGGATTAATCTTGACTGTCTTTCTGAAAGCGTTTAAAATGAGAAAAAGTATTAAAGATATGTGAGGAGATTCTAAAGCTGAGATAGCCAGCCCTCTAAACCTTTGGCTGTCTGCAGGTTTGATTCATTGAATTCCTCCTGTTATTATATGTTTGCAGTGTTGCTTATGAATGAGAAATTTTGTGATGAATATTTTTTTATATTACAGGTTTTTTTTTGTTGTTTAGTTGGTTAGGTTTCCTTTTTTTTTTTTTTTTTTTTTTTTTTTTAAACATTTTGTTTGCATGTCATGCTCCCATTGGTTGATTAATGTTATATTGGCTGTAATTGGTTAGCTGTGCTGTTTTCAGAGCTGCTTCATTAGATGGAGCCTGTGTACACATTCCGGGCACACGTAGGTCCTGTGGTGAGCTTGGCAGTGAGTGCTACAGGGGAGCAGTGCTTCAGTGGGGGGATGGACTCCACCATCCGCTGCTGGAATATCCCTAGCTCCAACATCGACCCATATGATTCTTTTGGTCAGTCACACACACTAGGACGATCTGAAAGGAAATGGGGGTTGAAAGAGAGGGCTTGCTTGTACATGTATACTGTTTTGAAAGCATGATTTTTTTTTTTTCTTAGTCAGTTTTTCTCTCAGAGGCATGGATTTTTTTTTTCTAAACCACTGGGTATGATTACAAAAAGAAGGAGAAAAAAGGTCTGTGTTTGCTCTGTATTTTTCTTTTTTAAAGTTTAAGTTTCTCAGAATGGTATACAGTATTCATCCATGCAGAGGTAATTTGTAGCTGTCAAAACAAAATTTTTTTTTTTATATGAATGTTTCACTGCTTTAGAACTTTGAAAACATTTGATTTTTTTTTCCCTAATCTGTTTTCAGTTGAAAGAAGCGTATGATCTTGGCATGTAGTTTTATTTACAGATGGCTAAACAACAAATTTTTTGTTGTTGATTGTTGCCTTTTTTTTCACTTTCTTTTTTTTTTTTTTTTTTTTTTTTTTTTTTTGATAAATTAGATGCGTTAAGTTTTTATCATTGCTTGAAATGTGTGTCACAGAGCAGCCAAGTATTATGCTTTTGGCAAGTGGTATGCTGCAGTTTCATTGATAGTCCTCTGCTACTATGCTTTTTGATGAAGTGCTGTGCAAGAAAAAAAAAAAGGAATTCCAACTTGGTTGTTGTTTAAATGGAACCAAACAATGTAGATGGTAGCACTGTAGACTAATTTCTTAAAAAAAAAAAAAAAAATTGCAAAGTTCAAAAAGGAGAGGAGGAAAAAGTGGAGGAAAAAATCACTTGAGATGATCATCAGTTTGCTGCCTCATCTTCCTTTTATTTGTACAGGTCAAGTCAAAACCATGCAATACCATGCAAGATTTCTGTCTTTCAAGTCCTCTTACCATGGGACGGAAAGTGTTGTTGAGTTTGACTTGCCACAGAGACAGTTTCAGAGAAGAAACCAGCAGAAAAAAAAAAGTGCATTGTAGCTGTGGTGGTTGGGCGTACGAGCGCTGTTCATTTATTTGGAATGCTACATTTCAAATGGTAAAATGCTGCACTGTGCATTTGAGCCCTCAGTAATTCTGAGCTAAAGTAAAGATGCAAGGTAAATGGATGATTTCCATTTAAGTTTGCCAACATCCTCTCCACTTCCCCTTTCTCTCACCGCTTAATCCACAGTTATTGTTTATTCAACCTTGCGCTACTTTTCCATTGTTGCCTGGCTTTAAATGGCATGTCAAAAAGAAAAACACAAGTATGTGAGACAATGATGATTTAGAAGATAGACTGGAGCTTAAACAGAAGAACAAACCAGCTGGTTAGTGGGACGGCAAAGTGACAGATGTCTCTGGTCCTTTTTGTTACAGATCGAAGTGTGCTGGACGACACTCTGGTGGCTCACACAGACACAGTCTGGGGGCTGTCTATACACAGCACGAAGATGCAGCTGCTGTCCTGTTCCAGTGACGGAACTGTACGCCTGTGGAGTCCAGGCACTAAGTCCCCCCTCCTCAACACCTACACTGCCGATTCAGGTACCTGGGGGAGATGTGTGGTAAATGCGTGAGAAGCCTGCATTAGTATGAGACATTGGATGTAAAACTGACAGGATATATGAAAACTCACTGAAAAACCTCACTGAGTATGTTTGGCATGTTTCTGAATGTGTTTGACACTTTGGCTTATTTCATGAAATGTTTGTGTGAGTGTGTGTGTTTTTGCATCATCTTTACCAGAAACACCATGTGAGAATGTTATCCTGACTGACAGGATATGTGAAAATTTCCAATGACAGTCAGTGAATGCGCTCAGCAAATTTCTTAACATGTGTGTTTGAGATTTTGTTCTGCATCTCTACCAAAAAACACCCATGTGAAAGTTTTGTACCAGTCTGAAAAAGTTGTGTCATCGGTCACCAGTCTGAAAAAGTTGTGTCATCGGTCAACCCATGAATTGTCATCTTTTAAAAAGTAATATTACCTTGATTGCCAACTAGATGTCAACTTTTTAAATGTAGTATTATCTTAATTGCTAACTTGATTTTAACTTTTTAAATGTAGTATTACCTTAATTGCTGACTTTTTAAAAAACATGAAACTTGAGAACTTGGGTGGGAAGGGGGGAGGGGGAAGGCAAGAGAAAAAATCCTACAAGTTTAAATCACCGAAAGTTTTGTTTGGAAATATTAAATAAAGGATGTAGTTAGCTGTATATCTATTTCCTGTTGTTTTATAAGTGACATTTGTAGTGACTTGCCTGGTTTCTGCAACATCCAGAATCCACTCGAAACTGATGCCAAGGTCCCACTTTTTGGTCATCTGCCAATGCCACATACAGTCTACATGGCTTTTGGGGCTGCTGTTTATGATTCAGAAAGGTTTGGGGTATATGGCTCTTGGAAATGAACATGCTATGAAGGATGATGTGAGGTTTGCACTTCCGCTGTGCAGAGACTGGGGTGCCCACCTCTGTCGACTTTGTGCGCTGTGATCCCACTCAGCTGGTGGCCAGTTACACCTCTTCCAACGCCTACATCTTTGACCTAGAGACCGCCAAACAGGTCATTACGCTGGATTCGCGCTCACATTGCGGTAAGGCTTGGTCTTCTAATTTCTCTTTTTTTTTTTTTAATATTGAGATCTTAAGGGTTGAAGAGCAAGGTAGGGATCTTGATTGGGGGTAGAGGAGTAAAAGAGTGGGTAGGATTGGGAAGGAATGGAGGAGAGAGGGAGGGGGGCTCAGAAGTACTGACTTGCTTTGATTTACTGTCACCTGTCAAGGGGTGTAAAACTTCAGATCATGTAAGTGGACATCAGTATCTTACAAACTATGAGATGGGTGTAAATTGATGCAAGCTGGATTTGGAATCAAATGGGTTCAGTAGAGTGTAGCATTTACTATTTCACAGCAATAAAAGGTAGAGAAGTACCCCCCTCTCCTGCTGCCTGCTACCACTACTTCACTGTACTACACATATTTTCTACCACATGTTTGACCTAGAATTGAAATTTGAAAAAAAAAAAAAAAAAATTTTGGATCTGCCTCATCTGGTGTCTAATTTGACTTGAGAAATTGATTGGAAAGAAGAGAAAGTCAGTGAGTGTGACTATTCTCAAAGATATGAATGTGGTTTAGGTCTTTATAAAATCTTAAATGCAAGACGGTTATGAAACAAGTTGAACTAAAGTGATATGAACTTGCTGTGCAGACACCAGTGGCAGCAATCAGATCAACTGCATCATCAATCACCCAACCATGCCCGTCACCATCACTGCCCATGAAGACAGGCACATTCGATTCTTTGACAACAACACAGGTGGGTCTGACTTACAGCTTTCTTCACAGCATGCAGATTCTGGGAAAATATATGTGGGAAGGGTTATACTCAGTCCTGAAAAAGAAGTATGGGAAAATGAAAAATGAATATATCCAGTAGCGCAGTGTCTCCTCTGATGGGTTGCCTGATGATGACCTAGTATTGACTGCTTCCTGTGGACTTCTGAAGCTAAGAATGCAACATGATCATCTTGGTGTGGCTGTGTATGGGATGGCTGGAGTGAGTGGCATAAGAGTATAGCCACTGAGAGACAATTGGAAGATGAGAGTTTGAAGAAAAAAAAAGTAAAAAAAAAAAAAAAGAGGAAGAAAAGGAAAAGAAAAGGATTAAAGGTAAGTGTAGATCTGAGAGTCAAATTACAGGAAAGTTTGTATGCAAGAGAAAGAATTGTGACAAGACTGTGTATTTGAAAGCATTAGTACAGATGAATTGAACAGTGTTGTTTCTGCATGCAGGTAAAATGATCCATGCCATGGTGGCCCACTTGGATTCTGTGACCAGTTTGGCTGTGGACCCTAACGGCCTGTACCTCTTGTCTGGAAGTGAGTAGTTGTCCCCATACCATGTTGATGCTAATTGTTACTTTTTATTTAGTCTAATGATTAACGCTTAAAGTCAGGTACTGCTTGAAACAAAAACAAAACGTAACATCAAAACAAGAACATCAAAAACGCTAGATGTTTATGTATCAGTAGTAGGATGGCAGCTCAACCAAGGAGGCAAAGCAAGGCATGCCCAGAGCGTGTCTCCTTCAGTCCACCCTTCTTCCCCACATCATCCAGGCCAATCAGCATCCAACTAAAAAAAAAGTCACCAGTCAGAAGTCACCAGTGTTATGGTTCTATATTCAAGTTTAAGATTAAGAAAAGTTTCAAGAAAATGATGAAAAAACTTCAGGCAAAAAAAAAAAGAAAAAGTCAGTGTAGATGAGATAATTATTCCGCATTTTGTTAGATTTTAAAGTCTTTGCGGCATGATATGGTTGTTCATTTGTTGATTCTTTCTCTTGTCTTTCTCTGTTCTGAGTATTTCTCCCATAACATGACTGTTTGCTGTTTGTTACCAAGCATATTTTGGTCCTTTTTTCAGGTCACGACTGTTCAATAAGGTTATGGAACTTAGATAGCAAAACGTGCGTACAAGAAATCACATCCCATCGGAAGAAGTTTGACGAGTCCATTCATGATGTTGCCTTCCACCCACAAAAAAACCATACATCGCCAGCGCAGGAGCTGACGCCTTGGCCAAAGTGTTTGTATGACACCAGAGACATCTAGAATAGTCTGCCCCATTGGGGACTGTTTCCAGCCAGCCAGCCAGTCAGTGATGGGCTGCGTCCAGAAGAGGCCACTTTCCCCTGTCGACTCCTGTAGGTTAGATGAAGAGTTCAGTTCCTTGTTGCTGTCAGCGTCCCGTCTTGAGTTGTGCTCACAGGGACAACAGATGTGCACTCCAGCATAGTGTCCCTCCCATGGTGGAGCCGTGGTCTGTTGACGTCTGTGCCGGTTGTTGTGACTTTACCACATCTGTGCTTGTCTTCTCCCATTCTTCTTCTGTCTGAGAGTCAGGGGTAAGATGTAAAATGTGGTGGCACTTATTGACGTTACAAGGGCCCTACCTGAAACATACCTCACGTCTTGTGACTGGAAGCTGTGGAACTGGGGGATGGTAACAGTAGGTGTAGTGGGCTGTTCTTCTTTGTTTTCTCTCAGCCCATGCCCTTGGGCTGTTTTGTAACACAACACCTTTGTGAACAGAAAGAGAAACGTGCACAGAGGTATTGTGCTGAACTGCATTTCAGACCCTTTGTGAACGTTTGTTGTGATGTACCCGACTCTGAAAAAAAAAAAGAAAAAAAGAACAAATAAATCATTATAAAACCTTGGTTGCTTGCGTCTCTTAACTAAAATCTGGAACAATATTTCATGTTTTTTTTTGTTTTTTTTTTTTAATTTAGAGACTGGTGATTTTAAGTTTGTATGATTAAGAACCTGTAGAGGTAAGTGTGGATGCACATCGTGCATCAGCCATTTTGCAGGTAAAAGATGAAAAATATGTCTGGTTCAGTTTTGGCAGTTAAAAGTTTTCTTGGCAGAAAATATGAGGTACATGAAACTTTTTTTTTAAGGAAGCAGGTGAAGCAGCTTTGTTGGCATTGAGCCAGAGAAACAGTGCAGGAATAGTTGGGAAAGAGAAAGAAATGGACCAAAGAAAGACGGGGACTAATCTTAAACAAAAAATGTCCTAAAACAGATAATACCTAGCAAAAAAGGAGAAAAGTAGCATTGTGTTTGAATTCCTGATGTATATTTGCTTGCATTTATTCAGGATCATTGGGTATTTCAGTCTGTCTGCTGTATGTGCCAGTAGTATGCAGCAGAAAAAAAAGGAAAAATCTCCATTCACCTTTTTGCTTGTTATTCAAGGTTATTAGCAACAAGGCCATGGACATATCAATAGATGCCTTCTGTAATTTCTGGACTACAAAGTGATACTGTTTCCTTCAGTTCTGACTAGGGATCTTGACGAAAGGGCTGCAAGTGTGTCGAGAAACAAAAGTAAGTTACTAGGTCTTTTAGAGATACAGAGGTTGAGGATAAGCATCTTCGCTGTTTATAAGTAAAGCATTGCGCGTGTTTGTAAGTAAGGCATTGTGTGTTTTAAAGGCATTTACCACTGACCTGATTGGCTGTCTGTCAGAATCCTGCTCCCAGGTTGGTTAATTGTTTGCCATACTTCCCAGCTGATCAGAGTCAAAACAGTCAAGTTGAAATCGCTCACCAGTGCAGGCAGAGACTGTATGCAGGCAGTGGGCAGACCTGGCTGAAGTCTGGTCGAGAACAAGCTGGGATATGTGGTTATCTGAGAGGGCAACCAAGCTGACTGAACAGTGCTCTCATGGCATGGGGGAATAGAAATAGTCGCGATCTGCAGGAAGATCAACAGAGGAAAACAAGGCCAGATACTTACCCTGTTTCCTGCATACGTGTGACCCTACCTGTCAACACCTGATGCTGGATGTTATGGTTCTTGACACGCTGAGCAGCCCATGTTATGTAGGGCAACCCAGCAGCCTCAGTAACATGCCGATACATATTGATAATTTTGCTTAAGAAGGCCCACTTTAAAGTAACCTTTCCACATTGTCGAGCTTTTCTTTCCTGCTTGCTTTTTTATGTTGAATTCAGAGCCCACTCTTGCTTGAATGTTGCACTCCACCGCCTCCATTTTGTCAGGAAGATATCCCACCATGCTAATACTCTGTCCTAAGATAGGCATGGGAAACATACCCTTGGAGTTGAATGAGATGATTCTCCAGAAAAACACTTCTTTGAAGAGAGGGACTATCTGAGGTGGGGGTGTAGGGGGATGGATGTGGGAATGATTTCGTCTGTAATGAAATGGAAGTTGGTTTTGAGAAAAATGAAACGGGGAAGAAAACGAGAAAAGCTATATTTGTTTTCCAGTCTGGTTCCATTTCAACGTCGCCATCTTTAACAGATTTGATACATAAACTCCATACAGAGTTTTAAAATCATGAGATATTAAAACCTGTACGTTTGTGGTAACAGCTTGGCATATGGATGCAGTTCATTGTGGATGAAAAGAAAGTGAGCATGTTCAAGGACGACTACAGAAACAAATGGAAGGGAGAATGTTCAGTGAACTGGACAGTCCCAGCTGCAATGAAGGCCCTGACAAGAGAGAAACTATTTTGGGTCAGTGCATCATTTTTCAGCCTTCCTTCAAGGCAGCCACTCAACAAAAGCCAGATGGAGAAAAGTCTCATAGCTTACACTGTTGATCCTGTTACTAAACAAGACTGGACGCTCAGGCCTACTCTTTAGCTGTACAGACTGCTTGACTGATGCTTGTTGGGGTTCTTCCAGTGGACAAAGTAATAAGAGTTCAGTATTTAAATGTGCAGGTATTTGGGATACCTGTGCAGTTTATAAGGGTACTGATCAAGAAAAAAAAGGTCGGTGAAAAATCACTCCTGGAGTCTGTACTGGAGGGTCTTAATTGGGAGGTTTGACTGTATCTGTTTGTTTTTTTTTCTTTTGCTTCTTTCTTCCTATTACCTGTGTTTAGTGTGTGTGTGTGTGTGTGTAAACTCTATTGTGAATGTCTTTATTAAAAAAAAAAAAAAAAAAAAAAAAGGAAATGGGTTTACCAGAGTTACTAGTTGATTTGTCTTAGCAGTTCTGTTGCTCTGACAGCTGCAGAAAAGAAAGAACTTACAAAGTGGTCCAAACAGCTTTATGATTCCGTTTTGAGTGGAGAGAGAAAGGTTCTGGTGAAAGGTTCCCCATCTGTGTTTCTTTTCTGTCGTATTACTTGTGACAAGAAATAATTTTTGATGCATGCATACTTCTCCGCTCTGCCTGTACTTGTGGGGTAGGGACTGAATCAAGAAATGTGATCAGTTACAGGCTTTGCACGCTTAGGAAGTACATGTGCACCTGCAATATGATTTGGTCCTCCTGACAGAGGGACACTCCCTTATAATGGAGTGTGCATTGACAGTGGCAAGATGTTAATGGATCTACAAATGTTCTGTGGTGGCTAGCCAGTCATGCATTTTCCTGCTAATTGAAATTGTAAAGCCAGACCCATACAATTGCACACACACGCATAGCGTGCGTACACAGCATGCACACAGCACACACACACACACACACACACACACACACACACACACACACACGCACACACACATACATGCACACACAGTTGTACAGAAATTTCTTTTAAACAAAAAAAGTGAATGGAAAAATTAGGGGTGGAGATGCTACTCTGTTCAAAAGATAGGAGATACTTTCTATACATCGTATCAAATTTTGCCCCTCCTCCTGTCACTCTTCCCTTTTTGATTGGCTGTCTATCTGTGCAACATACCTGCAAAAAGCACATGTGAAAAACACAAAAATCAACATGCAACACCTTAATCATGTGTACTGGCGATGATTAAAATGGCGTTTTTGTAATGCTAGATGCTTCTCTGTGGGTGGCGGCTGCTACTGTAGTTTTTTTTTTTGTGTTTTGTTCAGTACATGCTGGGCCCAGTGAATGGATTTAGCAGTGAGAAAATGGTCAGAAAAAGTGATGAAACCCACCCCCCTCCCTTGCAATGTGTGTCTTTTTTTTTTTTTTTTTTTTTTTTTTTTTTCACCCTCCAGTACAGTGGTGGGCTTGGAATAGGAGTGGGGGGAACTGGCATTTTCAAGTAACCTGTGTGTGCTGTGTGAAAGAGTTGGTGTGCTTTCAAACTTATTGTCCTCTCAGACGCCAATTTATGTGTGTGCGTTAAATCCCCCCCCCCCCCCTTCCCCTCTCCTTTAAAAAGAATTTTTTTTTTTTTTTTTTAAAGTGATAATGAGAGTTGGAGAGGTGAGAATGTCAGCTAGCCTGAGAGATGGAGAGTGAGTGAGGATGGTTTATAATGCAGGGAAACGAGGAACAGGCACTGCAGCCCACGAACTAAGTTTTGCATGATCTGATGCCCAATGGGGACTGATTGTGATGGGTGTTTTGGGTTTCTCTTGTTCGAGTTTTTATCCTGTATATAACTTATACCAAGAGAATCTGGAAATAAATGGTTCTCGCATCTAGGTTGTAAGTATTGTACCATAACCGTATATAAAATGATGTCACATGTAAATGCCCTGTAAACTTATTATTTTCAGTATTGCAGGTAGCTAGTGTTTGATTCACTTCATGAATTAAGTATGATGTAATGCTTTATGTAGTTTGTGTTTGTGTGGTGGTCCCACACATTTTACGAACAAATGATGGGGAGCTAGGGACATTTTGTCTTGAGGACAGATTCAAGCTGTACATAGAGTGGGATGGAAGCCAGGCTGCCCACTTCACTTCTCTTGGTCCAACATTGTTGGAGCTAAAAGATGGCGTCCATGTCTTGGAGTCTGTGCTGTTTTACAAATCCTTCCAGGATGTGCTTGATAATCATCTCATCTGTTCTTACATGTTGAGTTTCATACTCGCGTATCTGTTGAGCGTAAAGTTGATGGTCAGTCTCCAAGATAACTTCAAGCTGAAATGAAATAACCCTCCCCCAAAGCTCGCCATCTGTGTGTGTGTGTGTGTGTGTGTGCGTGTGTGTGTGTGTGTGTGTGTGTGTGCATGCGTGTATGTGCGCTCTCGCGCTTACAGACTGGGCTTGCTTGTCTTTGAAATGTGTGATGCAAGTTCGTTGATTGCTCTCACAACTGAATGAGTTCATTTTTTCATTTTCCCATGTTCTCTTCTCCCAGCACTGGGTGTGAAGTTCACAGAGGCACATCATTAGTATGCTATGATATGCTAATAAACCATTCAAGTTGTATGTTGTTGGTCAACAGAAAGACAGTTGTGTCCTGGAACTTATGGTATGGATGGTATGGATTTTGTGATCCATAGAATGTGCTTCTTGCTAAACCTTGTGTGTGCTGTATGCCATAAAGGCTGTGCTGCTATGAGTGTGCTGTCTGTTGGCGCCACAATGTCATTGTCTAGGGAGGAAAGTAAGTTTCAGTTGATGACCCCATAGACCGTCATAAAGTCAAAAACAGAAAATCTGGATACTAAAGCAGTGAATTTGGCTAAGCATGAGTCAAGGTTTCTTGAATGTAAGTGTTATGTCTCTGTTTCATTTATGTTAATATTCTTTTGCGTAGGTAGTGTGGCAGTCTGGTGTTGTTGGTTTTTTTTTTTTTTTTTTCTTAATTCTTTATTTCCTTTTTCCTTTGCTCAGTATTGTGTTTTATCTTTTTGTTTTGTTTGTTTTTTAAAAGAATTTTTGCATGCTAGGTCCTTGACATATTTTTCTTTGCATGCTTGTGTTTGTGTATTGCTGCTATTTTTGTTTTCTGCAAATGATTTCATTCATCCTAAACATCAAGATTATGCAGAAAATATCCCCCCCCCCCCCCCCCCCCCCCCCCCCCCCCCCCAGCTGCTGGTTACCGAATGTCCATACCATTGTATTTGGACATTGATCATGTGTAAGTGGGACTTGTGATGGCAGCATTAGAATGTCGGCCTTCATTATTTTGAACCCACAAACATCAAATTCCTGAAAAACTGGGCCTTTGCAGAGAAGGTAACAGTGGTGGGAGGTAGATCTACGAGAGTAGTTTCCAAGGGAAAAGTATTCCAGTAGAACCACTTCACAGTTTTCTGTTCTGTGACTTGTGAGTGCTAATAGTCTACAGGCTATAAGCTGTTCACAAGTGTTAAAACAGAAGAAGAAAAGGCTGTGCCTTGGACCCCTCAGCCAAGCACGCCAGCATACAAACTCATTCTGGTTGCATATATTCCTTTTTAGAGGGAGAAAATGTTTCTGCTTGATGGGTCTTCATCATGAGTTGTTATTGTATTGATAACAGTGATCAGACGAAACATTTTCATGTGTGATGGATAGTATGGGGACAAATGTAACGTCAGATCTAGCAGAGATCTTGTTACATACAGCGGCGGTGAGGTGTTGATCCAAACTGAGTAACATGATGGATGCACATAGACACGTCCAAAGTTAAGGTATTGTTGTGTGTGGCTAGATCGGTTGGCCGATGTTGGAGGACAGTTCATTTGTGGACACTGAAACAGGGGATTATCAAAGGAACATTCTTTGGATTTTACGGAAGTAAGATAAGCTTGATGGAAAATCTCCAGTGCTGTTCGTTTTGATGACGGATAATATTTTACATTCAAAGAGACAGTGAGTGAGGGGAAGGGGAGGATTAGGGTCACGTGCCAAGCGCTTCGATGATGTGCCAGTGTCAGGATCCGGGAATTTTAAGACTACCACATCAAGATTGGCACCAAAAAGTTCCTCCTATTCCTTTAAATTCTGCTATGGTCTGACATGGTATAGTAGTATACGACGCCAAAATGGGGAGTTTGTATTATACTCCCTGTTTGGCTAAGTATACTTACCATGTCAGACTCTAATGCCCGCCCTACCTTCCCCTCTAGCGCCAAGGTTCCCTGGGGGTTGCCTTGCGCGCAGGCCTCGTTGAATGACGTACAGTACACGAACATCGGCATCTTCCGTAGGCGGAAGTAGGGTGGGCGTCACGTGACTATCTTATGACTGCATTTGCCACAAAACTTCGGCCTGACAGAGCTGACTGACAGCCGTTTAATGCTATGGTCTGACATGGTAAGTATACTTAGCCAGCGCCTTGTTGGGTTAAAACATGGCAGGAAATGTTCCAATAATGATATTTAGCAGTAGTGAAAAGAATTCAAGACTTGGCATTGTAAAGGTGGCTCCAGTGGTTAAAAAGCATTTTGCACTCTTATACAGAAAGTCAATTTTCATCAGTTCCTTGGAAGAAGAAGTGATCACAAGTCACAAGCACTTGTACATCATGAATGAGCCCCACCCTCAGTTCTATACTGTTGTATCACAAGTCATTTTAGGTCGGGTGGGGGGGGGGGGAAGAACATATCCTTGGCTTGGGAATTGTTACCTATGGGTTTTGAAACCTGTTTGAAAACCTCTTCGTATACAGCTGGACTCTTGTCCTTGGTGTGGGAAAATTATCACTGCCGAAAGCAGTTTCTTGTCGTGAAAGTGAATGGGATGGATTTTGGAATCTCCTATTATTCGTTTTTCCATTTTCTTCTGACATGCTGTTATAAACATTGTAGCTTGTACCCAACTTTATTCTATTTCATGTCTATAGTTATGGAAGTGTAGACTTCACCTTAAGTTTGTCTTCTCTTTATAGAAATCAAGAATTAGTATCATTGTTCTTTTTTTGGAGGGGGGGGGGGGGGGGGGGGGGGGGGGGGGGGGGGGGGGGGGGTCTCAAGTGCGACATTTACTTCTGGAACATTGAGCTGGTGTTCCATGCAATTTCCTCAAGCTTTTGGACATTCAATATGCAGGATCTTGCCTGAAAGTGTTCAAATGCTGTTTATTCAATACAAATTATTATGTAGCTATATTTGTAATATGCTAGCTACAGTGTACACTGTGTTAACCTGTGATTTGCTTTCTTCATGGCATATCATTTGCCTTAAGCATTTATGTAGTATCGTAGATCTTAGCAGCAGAGAAAGATTTGACTGTGTTATTCCCCAGCGCCCAAGGCCCTCGTACCTTTGAGTTATCACAACAGCATCACTCTTTTTATTTCATTTTTTAGTTTTTCTCTTATGCTGCTTGGGTGTGGTATTTTGTTTCTACTTGTAATCATTGAAAGGAGATTAGTGTGGAAATTCAGACTTCAAATTTATGTAGGTAGTATGTAAATATGTATTTTCATGTTATTGTTTGCTTAAACTGCTTTATTTTCTAAAAGAACAATTCTACATGCACTTTAGGTTAGATAGACTTCAATAAAACCTTTGATGATGCAGACGGCCTCGAAAATTAAAAAAAATGAAATGCATATACTGCATAGAATTTATTCAAGCAGGCCGAGCAGAAGTTCAAAGCAGTCTTTCCGAGTGCAAATGAACTATGCGACTCATTGCCCCCCCTCCCCCCCTTTTTTTTTTTTTTTTTTTTTTTTTTTGTCCAAGATGTCGGTTATTCTTATAATTTTGGTTAAGCATTTCTGTATTCCTGTGAATGAGTTATGCTTCATGTTACAAAAAACGAGAGAAAAGAAAAGATGAACCTGGTCAAATAATGTGTTGTTAAGTTGGAGTTATTTCATTGCTGTCAAACATCTAACCACTTCCTGTCCTCTCAGTGTAAATGAAAATTTATACCTGGATCAAGCACTAAGAATGCGTCTTGAACTTGGAAGAGTATGTGATAATGTGATGCACTTTTGTGAGTCGAATTTTTAGCTGGAGTTGATGTGTACCTTCCTGGCGAGTGTGATGACAGTGTCTTACTCGTGTCTTTATTTATTGCACAAATGTTGTAGTCCCTTCTGTGCGGTCAAAAAACAAATGTATGTCGACTGGACAGTCTGTGCTGTGTTTCATTAGCGGTTTTGTGTCCATTCATATTAACTGCAAGCAAGTCTCTCCCTATGAGTATCCTTTTTCAGTAAACAAGGATGTTTCATTTTTATTGATAATGACAAGAATATCAGGTACAATAAACAATGATGTACAAAATTTGATCTTCATGTACAAGGGTGTGGTGGGAACAAATTGTTGACAAGAACAGATTGATTGAACAGATTTTGGCGTGTGATTGGCAGAATAAGCAAAATAATATTTACATATTCACATGCGTAATATAGCATTCACATCAGCCACAGCCAGCTATCTGAGAGAATGACCTCCAGGCTCCATGTATTCAAAGAAGCCTAAAAACAGTGGCTATTCATCACGTATACAATGGGATTTTCCATCACATACCAGCTTAGCTTTGTGAACGAGATTAGTCTGGTAAAACCAATGAGATGCTGGTACTAATTTAGATGCCAGATAGTTCAGGTCTGCACAAGTTGAAGACTGAAGAAAGGGAATCGATAGGAAAAGTTGCAGAGCGAGATATGTAAATGCAAGAGGGTGAAAACAAGGTGAGTCGATCTGTATTTTTCCTCTGAAACGTGTGGATGTGAGATGATAATTGCGTAACTCATTACTGTGGATGTATATATGTATGTTAGTTAGTTAGTGTTTATAGGGTCCAGCGGACTACTAGGAGCCAAATCAGGACCTCAGCTATCATATCTGCTGAGTCTCTCTAGATACAAATACCCACACTAGTATTAACATATCGCTTAAAATTTATAAACACAACAGCACACATTATCTGTTCGACTCCAGCAACACCTATATACGGATGTATATATACGTGTGTATGTCTAAACATATCCATCCAAAACAGGGAGGGGGATTGAGAGGAGCGAAGGTTATTAATTGTGAGGGAAAGAAAACAGGAATGAAAAAGTGGATGTCAGAATATTTTAACATCTTTCACTGAGGGCGTGTGGAGACCATCATAGTAGGTCATGAAAACAAAATCATCTGATTTTTATCAGCTGCCCAGAGGCCTTTTGTCTGCTGGTTCGAACTTGTAAGTGGAATACATAAGCTGATTGTGTCTCTCCTACCTTTGCGTCTTATATCACCTATAATTGTGTGGTGGTGTCACCACCAAAGGTTCACAAACTGAATTCAAAGACACCTCAGAGCAGCCAGTGGAGGATAGAAGAGTAAAATGAGAAGAAAGCACACCAAAGAAACAAGTTGCTTAAAAACTAAAATCATGTGAAAAAAAAATAATGTAGGGGAATTCTTAGACCCTTTGCTTGAGGATCCATTTAAGAATACAAAGGGAGGTCAAAGGTGTCAACAGTTAAGAGTGCTCAGCACTTCTATTGACCCAATCTCCTCAGTGCTGACAGTAGCTAAGAATTGTGCAGAACACCTTTATTTTGAAACCATTTCAAGAGAAAAAGTCTCCTCCCACTGATTGACCAAACAATATTATGTTGAATAAATAAGGGGTATGAGAAAATGTGTGTCAGCTGCCATTTTCTGGTGTGATATCAACCATCCCAAATCAACTGCACGGCACAACACTGGTCACAATATCTTCTGTGCTTGTCAGGAAGTGCAGAAAACCACTCCTATACATTCATTAAGTATGGACTGTCTTTTGCTATGTGCACTGCAAGCTTAACTCTGAAATGTAAGTAGTGGGAAAACTTCAACTTTTCATTTGCTGATCCATGAAATATTGGATGAAAAAAATTATTGTGTAACAAAATACTGAAGAACCAAAGTAGAAAACATTATACACAACTTTATCTTAAAATAAAACTTTACGTTTATTAAAGTCTTGCACCAACACACAATCCACACACACTGTGTCCGAAGTAAGAAACGAAAAAGACATTTTAAATATTTTTATTGTCAGTTTTGTGTTTACATGTCGTGTACTGTAAATTGACAAATACATGGAATATAAACACAGAGTATATTTGACATCTGGGTATATAACGTAAGCAAGTAACTAACAACCAACTGCATAAGTCTCAATCCAAGCCTGATGCAAGTCTAGCAGGCAACACCACACTTCAAAACAAAATCAAAGAAATAAATATCAATATATATTCCAAGTGATCACAAACTGGTATTTTAAACAGTAAAAATTAAGACAACCCAAAAAACACCACCAACAAACAAACAAACAAAAACATACAACAAATAAATCCACATAATTCCCAGACTTGAAACATGAATATTGACATTTCCTTCTTCATGCCCTTCACTGTGAAAACAAGGAGACCAATCACTGGACTGGACTCCAGGCTGCCTACTTTTTTCCCCTTTCTACATATGGCATCACTGTTTCAGTCACTTGTGCTGTCCTGATCAATATGATCTGCATCTCAAACGAGTGCAATATGGTGTGTGATAACAATTTACTGACCTAAAATCAACATCTTTGGTGCTGATCTATCCCTTGCTCTTGTAAAGCTGCCCTCTGTTATGGTTTCTGCGTAGTGGACGATTGTTTGGCTAAACATTTTGGCGTTCATAACTTTTTCTCACCATATTGGTGCTTATCAGTTATCACTAAAACTCTTTAGGCAATTGATGAATAAAATGACAACAATGCTTCTAAAGAAAGTTGAATCCCAGTAAACTCCAGACAAAAATGAAGTCATGCTACTGTCCCGATCATGACTACCCTCAAGCACACACACTCACACACTCGCTCACACAGTGCTACAGTAACAATACCACGGGCCTGAGCAGGGCACTGGTCATCAGGACATTTCAGCTCCAGAAATGCCTTCATGACAGTCGAGGGGGAAAACTTCACAAGCAGTGGGAACAACGTTCGGGCTTGGAAAACCCTAACTGCAGAAGATGCATGCTTCCAGAAGGGATGTATGGAAAGGGTTTTTTTTTTGGGGGGGGGGGGGGGGGGGGGGGTTATGGATTTAGATATTAAAGTGATCTGAAACAAAAAAAAAAAGCCTTGCATTAATGTCTTGTAGTTAACCTAATCAATATTAAAGTGATCCCCCCCCCCCCCCCCCCCCCCCCCCCCCCCAAAAGCCTTACATCTATGTCTTGCAGTTAACCTAATCAATATTAAAGTGATCTGAACAAAAAACAAAACAAAAAAAACTTACATTTATGTCTTACAGTTAATTGATATTTAAGTGATCTGAACAAACAAACAAAAAAGCCTTACATTTATGTCTTACAGTTAACCTAATCTTTCTATCCTTGTAATGTTGTACTGCTTTACCATCCAACCTTCCTGGGACATATTAGAACTGACACTACAAAAACATTTTATAAATGTACAAAACAAAGTCGTCAAGTATAAAAAACCTGCTGAAACTGAAAAAGACCATATGTGTATCATGTTTGAGACAACTAATCATACCCTACTCCCAATGACAGATTAAGGTCAATCTCAGCAGTGCTGGAAGTATCAGCCTTTGTCTTAAAGTCAGTGGAACCCAATGTTTCAGCAATTTGTTTGAATCTTCTGTCAGACCTGTCTGGGTGAAACCTGTAGTCAGTTGCGCGAGTCGGTCAAACAGAACTAATAACATGTCTGGGTGAAACCTGTAGTCAGCTGCGCGAGTCGGTCAAACAGAACTAATAACATGTCTGGGTGAAACCTGAAGTCAGTTGCGCGAGTCAGTCAACAGAACTAATAACATGTCTGGGTGAAACCTGTAGTCGGCTGCGCGAGTCGGTCAAACAGAACTAATAACATAGTGAAGAACAGTGCTTGGACTGCTGGAGCAAGTCTACAGGAAGCTGGGAAAAGTGAATGAAAAGATTTGAGTCTTCAATTGTTGGTATAGCATTGTTGAAAAACAGAAACTTCATGTTTATCTGACAAGACGCCCATGCCCTACCACTTGCCAGATGTTTGGTTCTTACTGGGCAAGTTGTTTCCCCTACCAGTTGCACTCGGGATGTCAGCCATATCTCTTTGGATCGGAGGTTATGCGCATGTAACAGGCCCTCACTGGCTGGAGGGAGGTCATCAGTTTGGAACATGCTGTTCTGCGCATGAAACGGGCATGCAAATGTGGTTGACCGTAACAGATCCAAACGTGGTTATAGCGATAAAAGCCATTTTCTTTGCTAAATGGGGTTCCACTGATCCTCTATTGAACTACAGGAGCAGTGGCATCTTTAGTTTCTCATCTCCACATTAAGAAGAAAAAAGTACACACACACACACACACTCTCTCTCTCTCTCATAACAATTCTAGTTTACATTAACATTGCCCAGCTGATCACACAGCAATATCAGTAGTTTACATTATCATTGCTCAGCTGATCACACAGCAATATCAGCGCTGTAAAGGTCGCACACACACAAAAAAAAAAAACGCAACAAAACAAAATGTCACACTCTGAACAGGTCAGATCATCAAAAAAGATTATATCCAGAAAAGAAACAAAAGTACAACTGATGACATGGTAACTGAACTATCGATCCTTACGACAGCGCGGGGCATTCCCTTGATTTCTCCCCTTGATCAAATACCACAACAATACACGAAAAGAGAAACGTGTGTGAAGACACTGCAGAATGGACAGCTATAGTCCAATCTTAACAGCAAGAACAATTTCACTACTGAGATGCCAGATTACCACAATAACAGCAACAACAAAAAAAAAGCTGTGATCAGAAAAAAAATATAGAAGAGTTTCCACACACAGAACAGTATATAGAAGCATAAGAACAACAAATGACGGTAAAGAAAGGCAGAAATGAAAAATGGCCGAGTCAAACACAGCATCAGAAAAGACGACTTTGCCAGCACAGAACTCTCAGTAGGGAGAGCCAGAAGGCTATTTGTACTGAAAGGGCTCATGGCATCCCCACAGTGACACACACAATGTTACATGATTGAAATGGAGACGTATGGTAGTGTGAGGGACAGGCGTATATATGGTTTTCGTTGTACACAGTGATGCAAACTGCACTTGACATAAAATGTGTGTGGCACAACGGAAAATGTTGCACAGCACTGGCAGCCTCACCTCCATGGAGAGAAAATAACTGCATAGGTACATTCACTTTCATGATACCGACCCCATAACATATACTCATTTCGAAGGTGCATCCTCTCTGAATTTCTGACAAACATGCAGTCCACCATGACATCTCCTTAAAAAAACTGACAAACACAGCGACAAATTATGGGAAAACATTAAGCCTGCAATTTCTTATTGCTCTGAAAAAAAAAACACCCAAGTGTGTTAAAGGGAAAAAAAAAAAGCATGCTGAATTTAAAAAAAAAAAAAAAAAATTCACAGTTGTTCACTAATACAAGTATGGTGTCCAGTTTGCTTGCAGAGTTCTCCACTGACCCTTAAGTCTACAAAGCAGAAAAAAATAATCATTTATTTAAACTCCCCACCCCACCTTGCCCATACTGGGGAAACAGCTCACACCACCCATAGCCTGGTTGATTGCATCAATATGATTTTTCAACATACAAATTTTTCTCTTTGCTTTGTTTGTTTGTTTGTTTAAATTCAACCCTACCCTTTCCCCAGCAGTTGTGTGTGTTACTACAATGCTTGTTCCTTTTCTTTGTGATTCAAAAGATCTGCTCTGAAAACTGACAGTAACTGCCCAGTAAATCCAAGCAACACCAAAAAAACTGGATCAAGACAGGTGATTTTTCGCACCTGTACTTTTCAGCAAACTGGTCTATCCCTGAGCACACCGAAACTGCTGCCCCTAATTACTGCTATCACTGTCACTCACTCTCCACTTACAAACTGCATGCTGGCAATATTACTTAACCCAGGCAGCAAAGGGCAAAGTATAAAGACTACTGTGAATGAAAGACATGTCCCTAAAAGCTTTCTCTATGAGAATGTACAACTCAACTATTTTTGGGCAAAGTACTGTGGTCCGTTGACAAGAGGGCAAATTGTCTTGGCCAAGGGCAAAGTACTGTGGTCTATTAACAAGAGGGCAAATTGTCTTCTTGAATTAGACTCTGTTGGCTTCCAATCCCTCAGTTTGTGAACAGTCATCCTGCATGAAAACTCTCCCTTCTTGCAGATCATGTTTCTTAACATAAAGCTTTGACGAAGGAGGCAAAATAAACCAGTTATCCATTCAATTGATCACTGCCCTCCACCCACCCTCTTTGCTGAAAAAAAAAAATCTTTGGAAGTAAGCAAAGGAGGCAATCGTCAAGCAGTTTTTTGATGTCATCTGTTAGGAACAAACAAAACACGGGCAGATCATGGTTTCATAATATGGGAATATTTCATCCCCTAACTGGGAGGATGCAGGGACCACCGCTAAAGTAAAGTTGAGAAAAAACATTTATTTGGTTTCTATGATTATGTCTGGGCAAACACCTTGATGATTCTCAAGATTATAATGAAATGCTTTCACACTACATTTTTTTAATGGAAAAAAGGTTTAAAAAAAAAAAAACACTCAACATGCAATATGAAAAAAAAATAGGAGTCCAAAGCATTTTTGTAGAAAAATTTGGCAGAAAGAAAAAAAAAAAACAACAAAAACAGTGATATCCAATCAAACAGAAGAAACAAGATAATATCAACATGAGCATAAAATCAATTAAAAATAAAATAGCAATACCATCACAACAATTTTCATATCATACATACATACATGATACATTCACCAATGAAAACATGATACATTCTTCAGTTTCATGGGTATAGCAAAAATAGTGGTTAAATACCAAGACCAACATATCTAGGTAGAGTCACTGTCCACAAGTTGTGCATGTATGCATCAATCTATTCAAAATCCCTAAGACTAACAGCGATTATGGCTATTTACACTTCTTACTACAAGTGTGCAAGTTAGTGACAAGATTTCTTCACATCCCAGTACAAAATTGTTCGTTGAGGTCATTTTCCAAGACAATAAGAGAAAGCTCTACACATGAGAAAAGAAAAAAAAAAAAGCAATCAGTTTCTAATATCAAATTACAAAGTCATTGTGTCTCTGAACTTTGGAATACGCTATCATGAGCAATACTGATATTACTGTTTGAAATACAGCACAGGTCCTCTCTCTCTCTCTCTCTTGCACACCCACATGCAGAGTATATCTTATATAACAACCCTGAGATTGCTCAAACAAATGCACAGTGCATAGATTTGTATAATTATGTAAATATATAAAAGCTCATACAAACCAGTATTTACATACCCATAAAACAGACCGTTAGTGCAATTCAAGCCAAAACTGGTAAGCACATCCAGAGTTCATCAAAGGTTATTTATTGCACTAGGTTATTATAGGATGATAACATGCACTGCCACATCAATGCTTATATGCCACATTTACTGATTATACACTGTATACATATCTACATAGGACACACACAAGCACAGCAACATAGCAGCAGAATGGCCAAATCACAACACTCGTCTCTCCTTCCAATCATATTCATATTTGTGTGTGTATTTGAATAACTGTACATCTGAAAACAGATCATTCTCAAACTTTATATTTTTTTCCCAATATAAACTGGTGGTAAACTTGTCTGCTGTGTTGAAAAACAAAACAAACAAACAAACAAAAAACAGGTGGGGAAGGAGGGAAAATCCAATGGATGCAATATGCTTAGTATACCAGTTATTACCACACACGAAGCAACACCAACAACAGGAACTGTCCTGGAAAAAAATTCAGTACAACAATCACCCTCCCTACATAAAGAAAACAATTCCACATCCATAAAAAAATGTACACAGAAAAAAAAACTTCAGGGAAAAAATGGGCAGTCCAAAACTGCAACACTGCTTCCTCCTTCTCTGGAGATGTATTCCACTCTGGTATCACAAACATGCAGGTTACTTCCATAGAACTCTCTACGGTTCATTGAAACAAACAAACAAAAAACAAACAAAATAACACCACCAACAGTAAATAAATCAAAAGCCAAAAACTACTTTGGCTGGCAATACCTGCATACCTACACCCCAATCAGCTTACAGTCAACTCAACCACATTCTCTCTGACTCTCTTCCTCAAAACACACAACTCGTTTCTTGCTTCTGGTCAGCTGGGATGCTGAGCTTTACGTCGTTTCCTCTATCTGCGCCGACTTTCAGCTCTTCCCAATTGCAGAGGTAATTCTGAGCCCCCAAATCACATGACTCTGTACGAGCCAGCGCGAGTGACAGGAGTTCAAACTGAGCACAAAAGCCAATCAATACTGCAGTGTATCCATATACACACAAAACGAAACATTCCATTAAACTGATGAGGAGGGAAGAGTAAACCATTCACTCTAAAAACGTCAAACACATGTGTGCAAAGGTATATTAACCAGTCCCCATACCCATTTTCTTGATTTTCTGGGGAAAAAAAAAAGTTATTCTGATTTAAACTGGAGCCAGCCTAGAAAAAAAAAATCATCAAAAAATCTTAGGATATTATGTACTCAATCCCAATAAACAGACTCAAATTTTAATATCATATCAAAGTGCAGAATGATAGAGGCTGCTAAACTAAACTTCAAGGTTTTTCCACAACAAATATAAGGTAAAAATTGATGCAAACTGCTGCTCAGTGATTTCTCTCGAGTGTTTTTCTTTCTCCTCTCCACCACCATTAGGAAGGGAGCGCTGGAGAGGAGCTTAGTATTATGGCAAAGCGGAAGGCAATGTTCCAACACTCAGCACCATGCATCGATGATTTTCTCTTGGCCACCCCAAAAATGACCACTGAGAAGAAACTTACCCAAACAGCAATTCTTTACAATGTGAGAATGGTTAAAATCGATAAAAAAAAAAAATGGGTAAAACCAATTTGACAAACACCAGCACACAACCTACTGCTGAATAATAACCTCTCTGTATCTCTTTAAAAACTGCCAAAATTGGATCGAACTCTGTGATTCACTTTATAATCTTATGCTGAATCTTGCTTTCACATCATTTCACTTTGTACCAAGCCATATAAATTTGTTGTATTATGCATTAAACTTTCTTCAGACATGTGTTTCCACATTATTCTCTCATGAAAAACAACAACACAAAGTAATAAGTGATTTATGCACTTGCACTGAAAACAAGATCACAAAGTTAGCAAAAAGATCTACCACATCTTAGGAACATAAAACCACCAGCAAATATTATCAATGCCATTGACCTTTTCTTTTGTATTATTTTTTGTTGTTGTTGTTGTTAAGAATGCTTGACACAAACTTGGTCTCTTTTGTGTGAATAAGGATTGCATACTCCAATCATTGAATTCCTTACCCAAACACAGAATTCCATTGGATATTACATGAAGCATGAACTGATCTGATCACGAACAAGCGACATTTTACAACCTGCTTCATGACAGACCATAAATTTATACATGTTCCCCCCCCCCCCCCCCCCCAACTCTCCTTGCTCACAAAAAAAAAAACAAAACAAAAAAAAAAAAAAAAAAAAACCCTGACCTGACACACAAGATTTGACATACTCTCTATGAACTTATGAGGAAGGGGCCGGGGAGGAAAGGTGGGTGAAAAGGGGTGGGAGAAAGTGTGGGAATGATGATGGGGGATGCATACATACTTCTTCAAGGTTCTTACACCGCCCTGTGCTGCAGGAAGCAAAGCGGCTTTGCCGATTGCCTCTGCACACCTCTGAAGACCCGACTAAGCTGCCTACTAATATTGATATTCACTTTGTGACACTGACTATGTGGATGGACTAAGCTGCCTACTAATATTCATATCCACTCTGTGACATTGACAATGTGTTCAACACAGCAATACATAATGTACATGAAATCCTCCTGCCCTTTAAAAAGCACTTGGAACATGTATAATTTTCTTTCAAGAATACAAGGTTCATACCGATTTCTCATTTTTACACTACCTGACTTTCCACCTGATTTTTCCAGCAGACTCTTTATTAAATGCATTCTCCATTTCAACAGTCCCCCCTCCCCTGCCCCTCCACCCCCCACACAATGGAAAATTCATCTTCAAAAAGTGCATTTGAAGTTGGGAGTTATTGCCCTGAATATGGGATTTCAGGTAAGCCTGTTAGAAGCTGTGTCCCATCTCTATATACAAGTTCAAGCTTCTGTGCTCATTCAGGGACTACATATCTGAACGTGATGACTTGGATGCCTTCTTCTTTCACTGTCAAAAAAAGTCTGCCATGCTGGATAATTCTCAAGTCCCTCCCTGACATTTTACTGAAATTTTCTTTTCCCATGACTTTCCAATGACTGCAGAAACAAACAAAAAAAGTTTTACAGTTTTCTTACCAACATTCTAATCATCATACTTCGTTGATAAATAATATGCAACCAAACCATCCTCTTGCTGAGAAGTTTTTTCAAGACAGTCACCTCTGCCGGAGCTCGCTGCAGTCAATCGGCCGCTGGGATCTCAGCAACATGAAGTGAATTCCTAGAGAGTAAAAAGGAGTGATCTTGCTCAGACTTATGAAAAGGGTGTGTGTGTGTGTGTGTGTGTGTGTGTGTGTGTGTGTGTCTGTGTATGTGTGTGTGTGTGTGTGTGTGTGTGTGTGTGTGTGTGTGTGTGTGTGTGTGTCTGTGTGTGTGTGTGTGTCTGGTGTGTCCTAAATTCCAATCTTACAGATCTAAAGCAGGCAAACAAATCAATAGGTGAAATCTTGAGTAATGGAGCAACAAAATATATGGATAATTATGCAGTCTCGAGACAAACTATTACTGATATCATTCACTATGCATGACTGGGAAGCAGAGATCTCTAATTCATGCACACAAAACCCCCTATCATTCCGACATATTCACTGAGCAATGCACCCATCACGCATATACATTGTAAACACAAAACTCATAACACAACACACCAATTACACATCAAGTACACTGATGCATATATCTACCAACACAAAATACTTCAAGTCTAATCATACATACTGTGCTTAGGACTCATACCTGAAAATATACACAACAAAAAACAACAAAATAAGTAAATAAACAAAATAAACAAATTTGAAAAAAAAAAAAAAAAAAAAAAAATGGTAAATAGAATCAGAGTTCAACTGATTCTTAAGATAAAACTGATTCCTAAGATAACAGTATCTTAATAGCACTGATGCCAGTTTTTGAGGGAGTAAGTTTTTTTTCCTTTTTTCTTTTTTTTTATTAGAACCAGCTTGTTTTGCTGGTGTTTCATGATGTAGTCATGTACAATGTGAAATCCTAAAAACTTGTACAAGCCACTTCTCTGACATTTTTTCAAACTCGAAAGCTCTAGAGTACAAGTGGGTCAACACTTCAGAAAAAAAAGGCAAAATTCTAATATCAGTCTGACACAGATAGCCATCAAGATTTGTCACGCCACATATTTTAAAAAAAAATCTGTCAAATTATCATTTTGAACCAAATCTAAACTGACTAAATCAAAATTATCAAAGAAAAAATCAATTATCAAATTAAAATTTTTCCAACTCCATAATTCTGAGTTAATTAAAATAAATAATCGAAAATAAAAAAAATGAGCAAACAGATAAATGAAGAGAAAAAAAAAAGTTAAATTTCCACAACCATGGACATAAATTCAGCATCAATCTTGCATTCTCAGTAGTTCCACATGGTGTCTAGTAAGTTTAATAAGAATTTTTTGCTATCACTGGCAGCCCTAAACAGTCCTGTTTGCAGTTAACTGTGTTACAGCTACAACTGCTTAACTGAACAGGCAGTTTATGAGACCATTAAAAGAAAAAGAAACAAAAAAGAAAAGAAACCAAAGGTAAAGGGTTTGTTTTTTTTTTAAGCCTTTCCATCCTTGATGATATGAAAAGAGATGTTAAAGTACTTAAACTGTCCACTTCAGAGTTCACCATGCCAGATACAGGCCATTACCAAGATTCAAATGCGACGGAAATGGGGAGAAGGAAAGGCAGGAGGGTGTAGGGACAGCAAACGTCCCCAGATGGCAGGCAGATAATTTAAAACACACACACACACACACACACACACACACACAGAGAAAAAAGATAAAAAACATTCAAAAGCAACAATAAAACATTTCAATACTTATTTTCAATTTTTGATTGTTGCAATGCACACATGTACACTCTCAGTCTCAAAAACAAGCACACCCGTTTTCTCTGGCTGTCAGCCTCATTCTCTTTAGGCTCCTCCTGCACACTGATTCTCTAGTTCTGTTGGCTTATCACAAACTCCAGACACCACTAACCACATCATTTGCCGGCAATTCAGGTTGAGTTTATAACCCAAACTCTCTTTGAGCATCCAGCAAAGTCAAAAAAAAAAAAAAAAAAAAAAAAAAGTCTGTTTATGTACAAAGGTCCAAACCCAGTCTGGATCATTTTTGAAACACTGTCTGAAGAAGTAACACAAGGCAGAAAGGGTGGAATCAGCAGCCGTCTAAACCCCAGACCACGACTTACGCTACACCAATGTTTTCTTTCAATGTTTTATGGGGGCCCATGTTGCCTCCCTCCCCCACACTGTGACCACCGCTGCTCAGGCGGGAAGGAATCATGAGCTGCTGAGCAATCAGCTCGGGCGAGTATCGATCCACTAACCCCTCACAGGGTGCCCCGCCCCCGCTGTTGGCAATGGCCTGAGTCCACAGCACGGAGTGTCCTGCACTGGTTGCCGAGCACAGCTCCTGGGGAAAGCTGTGGTGGTTGTTGTCCACCAGTGGCTGAGGGGAGGGGAACGGAAGAGACGTGCAGGGCCCTCCACGTGAAAGAGGCACGGCACTCAAGTTGGTGTTCAGATCGAAGTGCTCACTGTGCCATGAGTAGGGGCGGGCCCCAGTCCCTGTCGACGCCATGTGCCTCTCCAAGCCTGGCACACAGTCTGTGGCCCCTGCTGTTTCCACCGTCCCGCAAGTGGACCAGCGCCTAGAATCCGAGTGGGCATCACTGGATCGCCGTGTGGATGTGTCGTAGGAGCCAGTGGAGCTGTGGGTGCTACCTGTCATCAGATCATTGCACAGCGCCATGATGAACGGTAGGGAGTGGGCCTGTGACTGGCCCAGGATCTGCTCGATGTCAGGGTGCAGGGCCTCTTTCTGGTTCTTCTTCACAGACACATGGGTTGCTTTGGCACGACTCCCTGCCTTCACCTTTGCCGGCGTGTTGCGTTTTCCTCCAATGCTTTTTCCTGCTGTAGTCAGCTCTGCCTGGTTTTCCTTGATATTTTGCATCTTCTTCACTGGACTGAACAACC
Source organism: Conus betulinus (assembly GCA_016801955.1). NCBI lineage: Eukaryota > Metazoa > Mollusca > Gastropoda > Neogastropoda > Conidae > Conus > Conus betulinus. Next base: position 373,083 of record JADBJO010000457.1, on the reverse strand, counting down.
CAGCACACACATTTGAAATGTTTTCAAAATGCACACATCCCATTCCCCACCTTCTCCCACAAAAGCACAGTAAACAATCACTATACATCGTTTCAGGCTACAAGCCACTTCTTTTTCATCGACTCATACCCATACAGCTACACCACCAGTAGCCACTTACCAACAGAGTTTTCTATTTTGAGCAGATCACAGGGTTATTGTTTGATCTGGAACTGATCGCATGAACTGAGGAGAGATATCACAAATTTTTTCTACTTTTCACCTTTAATGAGTGATGCATGAAAGGTTCACAAAATGAGTGTAACTCATAACTGAATACCATTTCAGCAGGATCAGTCTCTTGCCTGCAATGTCTGATCATGCAATTGCAAACATGCCACAGGCAAGACGCCAAGCCTTCAATGACCAATTCCGCTGAAATCTGTGCATACTCGAAAAAGGCTGAGAGTGGGGAGCGAGCAACTGCTTATCTACTCCAGATTTTTCCATCAATCCACAGACTGGCCAATGATTTCCGATAATTTCTTGGGTGCCATTCATTTCCATGGGACCCTGCCCCGATTTGGTGTACATACAGCTGATTTTACTGGCTAGCCACGAATCATTTGTCCCCTTCGTGACTCCTCCCTGTTTCTTGGCTGCCAACCTGTCATGTTCCACTCTCTTATTTTCCACTTTCTCTTCCCAAACAGTTAGGAATCCCTCAGTCAGTCAGTGTACACAGCCCTTACTTTATTTTTCATTGGATTTCACTGCTCTTTTTTTGCAGCTTATCAATCATTTATGGTTAATGTGATGATAAAAAAAATTTCTTTTCCTAAAATGTGGTAGGTGTAGCTTATATGTATAAAAGTTGGCTTTTTTTTTTTTTTGCAAGAAAACTATGATAAATGCATGTCTTTGGTGTGAAAATGTCCGTTTTCAGAACATTATAAAAACAGATGTCTCGTTGAATACTTGTTCTAAGTCTGAACAGTGAAATCATAATAGCAAAGACATGGATACTACATTCAAAAGCATAATCAGAAAGCAATTCACTTGAAGCACAACTTTCCGATAACATTCAGTCTTTCAGACTTACCCATGCTCACACACACACACACACACACACACACACACACACATGAAAACATGAAAACATGCACCATACATACAAAGAGGCATTCATGCACACACAGAGTTAGGCACATACACACAAACTTTACCATACACTCTTCCACAGCCAATAACAGGTGTTACAGCTCAAACAAACAGTCTATTTCAGAACACTTACTTGTGCTGAGTGGTGACCACCAACAGCTCCATCCACTGGTGCTTGCATAGCAGGATCAGCTAACCCTCCCATGCACACAGCCCCACCACTGCTACTGGCTCCGACAATATGCGAGGCCGGTGGTGGGGGCATGCAAAGGACACCAGCTGGCGCACCACTGAGAACAATCTCTTCTGCCTTCATAGCATCACTTACTTCCCCAACAGAGATGGGAATCTCTCGCATCTCTTCCACCTTGCCAGTGCTGCTGCTGACATCTGTGTAGATATGTCCCCATGGCAGGCCCTGGAGGAAGCGTCTTGGATGAGGACATGAAGTGGAGAGGAGGAGAGGCAGTGGGAACTTCCAGCCGAGACAAAGCACTGGGGAACATCAGGCAGCCGCCTGACAACGAAGGAGACGGCTCTGCTGGGTGGATGAAGCCGCTCCCCAACACTGTGGTTGGAAGCACTTGGGTAACACGCACTGGGGCATAAGAGAATGAGGGGGATCGGCCAACAGAAGTTATGAGAGGCTGTCCCGTTTGCACCCTAGTGGCCGATGATGTAACCGGAGAGCTCTCCACACTCAGAGCGACAGTGCCGGTAGACGCTGTAGAGCCAGACGTGGTGGTACTGTCTCCAGAGACGTTCCTCCTTTCCAAGCTCACTTGTGCAGCCCCCTGCAGACCCTTGAAGCTCTCGTGGCAGCTGACAGACTTCCCCACACCAGGGGACTCCCACTCCCGTGGTGATGATGGTGACCTGTTGGTCAGGGAGTAGGCCTTTCCTGGAGAGGAAGAAGACAGGACAGACCCTTGCCAACTGCAGTGTGGGAAGCTGGGGAGCTCTGATGAAGCTTGGCCCTGTAGCTCCCAGTGCTGCTGGCTGGGGACAGCTCTGGCATGTGGGGTGAAGCTGGCGACCCTTTGCCACTGCTCCGTGGGGAAGGGAACACATCCAGGGACTGGGGAGGAAGAGCAGCACTGCAACCACCTGGGGTAGGGAGGCTCATCTTGTAGCCTGTCAAAGTCAGGAGGGGTCAATGAAAAATGAAGTGTGAAACACATAAAAGACTGCACTATTCATCAAGTACCTTGCACACTATCTCCTATTCCCCTCAACCCTTAAATCATTGATATCACACACAGATAGACATTCACCCACAGTCACACTTTGTGCTCCACGTTCATGTCACACTTGCATGTAGACAGGTACATATAAGCAAGTATGGGAAAGCACATACTGTATGATTATGCCTGATAAACAACGAATATCCGCAAGCTTGCAAGTTAAACAGTATTTTTTGGAACATGGCTTTCTGCACTCATACAAACTGACAATACTTTAGAAACAATCATCAAGTCTCTCATCCCATGCACATCCTCATCTCCTTTTCCTAAAGAGGTTCCAAGAATTACTTGATACTGTAAGACATTCAGATGTTCGAATGACTGACAGCCTTTTATATGCACTCTCCTCAACTTTAAATAAGTCAACAGTCAATTATTCGCAGTGCAGAAGTCCAACATCTGCTTGCAGGTTTGACAAAAACTGTTACTTTCTGAATGTTTATTCTTGAGTCAGTAATATCCACTCCCCCACCCATTTTTTTTTAATCAACTGTATGACACACCAACATTTTCTTGTCTTGATGATATGTGCTTTTTCATACTTATCTTTTAATGTGGAGACACAATTGGTATCAAAACCTGAATGATGAATAATGATATTGTTTTCATATAGACAGAGTCTGGCCTTCTTATAACATATACATGCATAAATGAGTACATCTCTCATATGTTCTAGGACATGCACCTATATCACACCACAACCATTCTTTATGCTGTTTCCACCTGAACCCGTTGAAGAGTTTGTTCCGACCATGAATTTGTCTCCCTTTCACACCCCTCCACTACTGGCACCATTTTCATGTCACTTTAAAGATCCTTTTTTTTTCTTACTTATGCTCCTAGAATTACCATGGAAATAGCCATATGGATCTATGAGTCCCTACTTTTGCACTGTCTATCATCTCACACACATTCTTCTACTACGGACTCACTGTCTCTCAAAGGCATTCTGGGATGAGCTGGTGTCCTCTGTAAAGATCGTTGTTTGGGTGGGCCATCAATGAGGATCTCCCTGCCTGCCTCTGTCACACAGAACCCCCACCTCACATCAGTCTTCACAGCACTCTTTCCTACATCAACTGCCCTTACAACCTTTAAAAATCTCAGCTCTACAACACTGATATTGCTACTGCATGTCCCCTGAATACAATGTCACACAAGTTTGTTGCATCAATATAATAATGATAGAACTCCCCCCCCCCCCCCCCCCCTGTATTCTCTATGAGCCTACAAACACCCAATTCTCGATGAGTTACAATTCTTCGGTCATCTAAAACAAAAATTACAGAAAATTTAGTCTATTCTGCTTTCATGGTGATGAAATCTCTGTGAATCGATGCATCCAGTTCCCTTAACAATCACAAATAATGACTTACAGGGAAATATTGTCCACAATCACCAAGCATTAATGCTAAGCTCCAAAGACAAACTGAGTGAGCAACACCCCCCCCCCCCCCCCCCCCCCCCCCCCCCCCCCCCCCCCCCACACTTCTTCTTCCCTCCCAAAACAGCCCATGATTGCAACTCATAGCAAACAGAGACACGGAAAGACAGTGAAATGTGTGGCTACAACATGAGTGTGGCATTATGACAATCAGCGAGCATGATCCTTACATAGCAATCTGCTTTCCTGTTGTCCACATACAAACACAGACCACACACTGGTGGTCAAACTTTTCATAAAATTTGTTCCAAACATTTCTGAGAATTACCAGGTACTGAAGTAGTCTACTCTATGGAAAAGGTTGGTGGCGTAATTGCAGAGATGAACTTTTGACACCAACACTCTGTTGACTTGGGAAATCACTGAGACATATGTCTGGCATTTCCTGACTTACCATGTTGCTGAAGTCACCTTCTGTGTCACTTCATGAAGTTTATAAATCGTACACCACTGTGGATTACAGACAACATGTTTATGTATCTACGGTATGCTTGACAGAGTGCATGCGAGCACATGTGCATGCATACACTTCAAGCGCGCCTGGTATGCATACTTGTGTGTGTGTGTGTGTGTGTGTGTGTGTGTGCGTGTGCGTGTGTGTGTGTGTGCGTGTATGCGCGTGTGTGTGTTAGTGTACACATCTGTGGACATGGGTGCGTGTATGCGCACACACACACACATCTGCGTGTGCGCGAGATGTCATTATTACTTTTAACTTGGATTCAGAGCACATTTTCCTACACACCACTACAAGATTGTTTACATCAATTTCTTTTGTTTTGCTGCTATCGTAATCAACCAAAAACAGCACTTTTCTTCTCTACATTCGTAAACCACAAGCGTCTTCACATCAATAAAACAATACAGAAAAGTATATATTTTTTTTTTAAATTCTTGCTCTGTGCTTTATTGATATACACCACTTGCTGTTACATTTGCATGAAAAAATGTAAAATACAATCAAAAGTGCTAAAAATAACCATCTGCGGGTCCATTTTATTTGGCGCATATACCATAAGTGTGGAAGCTACCTTGGCTGAGCATCCAATGTTGTGACAACATTAATGTTAAGGATATCCATTCTGATTTGATGTGGACTTTTAGACCCATCCCAATAAACAACCAACCTAGTAACAATCAAAAACATGTACACACATCAAGTAAACACACCTTCCCCTTCGTCAAAGCTGAGGGCCATTCTGTCGCTGACGATGCCAGAAGTGGGTGTTTGGATGAAGCATCGCTGACTGCAGAGTAGCGCTGTGTGCCAACAGCTGATTTACCAGGAGATCGACCGCTTCGATGTCGCACAGGGCCTCCATTCACATGAAGGTCACGGGCATCACTATAGATGTACGATTCCTTGTAACGCTTCTTGTCTGTTCAGCAACAGAAAGAACAAAACAACTGGTATTCATGGTGAGCATGTGTCTTCATCCTCCTCCTTCACCGCCATCCTCCCCTCCCTGCCTTTTTTTTTTTTCGGGGGGGGGGGGGGGGGGGGGGGGGGGGGCTTTTTGCTGGGTTTTGCAAATACATTGAAAGTAGGCACAAAGGATGGGAAAACGTGCAACTTTCAACCCTAATAATATTCAAAACAACTAAACTTTTTGATGGATTTTAAATCATGCATGCATTTCACTGATTATTGCAATGAAAAAAAAAAGTCACTGTCCTTAGACAATGTCATCATGCGCTTCACACATGTCTATTATTATAATGCCTGCTTCTACCCCAGTTCAGAAGTACTGATAAACAACACATGAAGGCTATAAGTCTTTTGGTGGTGGTGGGTGTGGTGGGGGGGGGGGGGGGGGGGGGGGAAGCAAAAAAAAAAATGACAAAAAAAAAAAAAAAAAAGAAAAATATTATGCATCCAGAGAGAAAAATGAAAGAAAATGTAATTATCAACACAAAATTCACTACGAAAGACATCAACACAAAATTCATTGGGAATAACCAGAAGTGTAAAAACCCACAGAGAAGTATAGAGGACAACACCCCAGTGTTGGTACCTTCAGCATCAAGATGTCTGATTTCCATCAACTTGGGCTGAATGGCCATCTGGAACTGATGTGTAGAGCGACAGAGATTCAGCAGGTACTTGGAAGTCCCATCATTTTCTGTGTAGTAGGTGAAACGGCGGCCTCCTGCACTTTCTGCAGACCTGATTTCAAACTTCTTTTTCTGGGTGGAAGAAAATCAAATGATGGGGATTCAACAAAGGCATCAAACCCGGCATTTGTGAGATATTAACAAATGGAGATGTAGAAAACATCTGTCTTAAACCTCAACTTTTGAATCTGCTTCTTCGAAATGTCACCACTGACAGACCATGCAGTTTCAATTTCATTTTGCTCCTAGTTCAACCGACTGCAAAGGGCCATATCAGTACACACACACACACACAAAATCTATACACACTCCAACAAATACATCCATGAATACAACCACACAGACACATATGCATATACATGCATCACCACTTACTTATTCTATATCATACTTCATCTCTTTTTCTTTCATGATTATCAGGTTTCAAACATCTCAGACACTGATATCAAGATCAGTCTGTTTCTTGCAAGAGACAACTCTATATGTGCGGACAGACATTCATATTCATTACACAGCTTCCCCTAATGCAGCTCTGAAAACAAAAAACAACAACAATAAATTAAAAAATAACTTGGAAAAGATGCAAATGTTTGACTGGTCAACATTCCTTCTTTTGCTAGCTTCAGCAATGACTATTTTTCAATGACAAATACTGACATGTTACAATAAAACTGTACGCATACACACATACCGATGAACAAGCGCACAAAGATGGCACATTCACAGTAAACTGCTTAAGAATTTCATTTTTTCAGTAGTACTGGTTTTTAATCTCTTGAAACTCACATCAAAAACCAGTCTTCTTCCAATGTCTTGCCACAGAAATCTGGAAATGAGATTCTTAAATCCAGCATCATCCTGCAACAAACAATAAAATCCCATAAAAATTTTCAGCACTTTGCTTCTGCAATAAGTATCGTTCCATTTTGTACTCCCCTCATTTTTCCCCAAGGTGGATTGAATTTGTCATTTCAAATTATAAAAACACTAAATTAGTCATTTCAAATTACAAAAAACATTATCTGTCTGTATCTCTGTTTGTCTCTGTATGTATGTAAGTATCCACCTGTGTATCTATCTATGAATCTATCCATCTATCTATCTATCTATCTATCTATCTATCTATCTCCAGTTCTGAAGATAAAAAAATCTGCTTTACATTTTACTACAGTCTGCTCATAGAAGAACTTAATGCAGAAAAATCCAACCAGAATATTACAAACATCTTTTTGAAAAATCAAAACACAATTTTTTCCCAAAGAAAAGAACTATCTTCATATAATGAAAATCAATGTTTACCAGTACCTTTTCTCTTCATACAATGAACCAGTTTCAATCACCTGTCACTGTAAGCTGTACTGAATGACCATGAACTTTGTTCCATTCAAACTGACAATGGAACCATCGAGCAATGCCCTCCAGAACTCCATAGAAATCCTTAGAAACTGCATGTCTGATGGGAAGGATCCTAAATTGGAAGGTAAATCTGGTACAAAGACAACAAAATTCTAGGGGAAAAAAACAAGCTTTTCAAACAAAGGCAGTCTTTACTGGGTAGTTTCACAGCACTACCAAAGCTTTCATCAATGTCCCAACACTGTGTGCAAAAGACTTACTTCATAGACCTCAATACCGCTGTGTAACAGACTGCCAGCCAAATGTTGCATATCTTGTCCGTCTTTTTCTTGCGTGCTCGGTAGAAGTGCAGGTTGTGAGCCCCAGGCAGAGAGGAACACTCTCGGACATACTTCAGTTCAGCATCTGTGCGGGTCATGTTGTGCAGGTCGCCATGGACCACTGGGCAGTTACTGGCCAGGTACTCCACACCTCTCTTCTTCACCATCTGGTCAAAAACCACCAGCCACTGCATGTACTTTCCTACACTGCGTTTGGATGATTAATGTTCAGTTGGAACTGGAGGTTTAAAGTCAAACTGATCTTCTTGGCCTCAAAATCTCTCCTGTCTCTCTTTTTTTTCTCTCTATGGAAATCTTTGTGAGTCATCAGTCTATTCAAGATTAACAATGATCTGCACTCTGTAAAAGAAAAAAACGCAATTTTGATGGGGCCTACACATTATGCTGGGTTGCAAACAACATGACCACTTCACTAAAGTGACCTGTAGATCAAAACCGATAAAAAAAAAAAAAGCCCAAAATGATATATGTGGCCAAAATTCATTGTGAAAACAGATCAAATGGTTGAAAATGGAATACTGTATTGAGAGCGTAAATCAGATGACAATTCTCGTTATACCACCGGCGGCAGCTTCCGCCGATGACGTTTCCAATATCCAAGAGCCAAAGGCAGTAGCTAAGGCTGAAAAGTACATGGCACACACTAAGCTAATTCTAAAGCTGATATCACTTCCCCTAGACAGCTGGGTGAATGCGTACTTGAAATAAACATGGCTATTTCCTTCTGCAATTTCAAGCGCCAAAACATCAATTCAGTGGGGATTTTTCTATTTTTTGAGCGGTTTCCATGATGGGGGTGAGCGAAGTGCTCCTAGCTGAACTCTTCGGTGACTTTGGGAGTGATGACGATTGAAGGATTTACACTGGAGGAATGTTCCGAGGCGAAGAAGAGAAAAGAACATTGTACACTTGAAATTAATGTCAGAACAACTGACACGCATTTTCTGCATAATTTCAACAAATCTCACAGCAGTTCTATTAGAATTGTACTTTCTGGAATTTTTTTTGGAATGCAGGTGATAAAATTCAGAGTCAGTAAAAAAAAATACTTGGTTTCCATGCATAGAAACAATACTAATATACTTGGCGTGAGAAGAGTTAACTGGGTTTCTAAAGCAAACTATTAATCATATGTTTAAAAACAAACAAACAAACAAAACCAGCACCAAAAAGTACCTTCAAGTCAAAGCGTCTGATAAGGAAAAAATATATATATAAATATAGATATATACACACACACACCAAGTTTTGGAATCAGACAAGGAAGAAATATATATACATACAGAGTGGAGTCCACTTAAACCCAGAGTTTCAGGAAACAAGAGAAATTAGTTTGCATAAATCAATATTTGTGTTAATCAGTCTCAAGATGTGCGTCAAACCTAAAATATGTAATGTGTGAATGTAAGAAAACTGACATGGCAAGATGATGAAATGTACACTTAAAACGTACACTATTAGTCTATTTGAACATGATTACTTGCATTCTAAAAGCCGTTCTCTCTTGGTAATCTCATTTAAGACTTCCTTTAAACCGCTGTACCCAGTTCAGCAAGCTCATGTTTTTAGATGGATGACGTGGCATGCTGCAGAAGGGGGATACTCAATAATGCTGGCTCTCCAACAAAGCAACAACTGGCATCAAGAGTGGGTGAGGCAGTGGAATACTATGTGTGTTTGATTGGAATGGGCACCACTGAACAACACCAAAGTGACTCAGCAGCAGTGCAGTCTCCTCAAGAGAGGTTGCCCCAAGACGACACAATACTGGTTGGTCCCTGTGTGGCCTGCCAGTACTGTGGCAGGATCATTCTGATGCTGCTGTGTATGGAGAAGGCAGAATGAGCAGAACAGGATGAAAACCACCCAGTTTGCAAGGATGGCAAAACAGAAAGAACGAAATGACCAAAAGCAGCTTAGAACCATAACACCACAGACTAAGATCGCTTACCCATGTAGGGAAGTACTGACGTGGATGGAAATATCCGTCAGTGTGTTTGCCAGCAATGAAATTCCCATAGTCTGCTTGGAGAGCAAAGCCGACGACCTGGAAGCACTTCTCTTCATTGTAGAGATGGTCATATTTGAGTACATTTTCTCTCAGCTGCAGGTAGTACAGGTGACGTGTTACCTTCTCCCTACATAAAACATGAATACATCATATGATTAAGAACCAGCAGACAAGCTATACTGACTATAAAGTCATCAAGTTACGCACTGTGATAGTCACTTAATCCTTCACATGCAAACATTTTTACATTTTGCACACACACACACACACACACACACACACACACACACACATCAGGAAAAGTTTTCTCACTATCTGCTACAAGATGAATAGCAACAACCATATACCTTTACACTTCATTACATTCTGAGAACATGGTTGTGTCTTTGATGAATCGAAACAAATGTTTTGATAAGTCACATGCATTCATTTGAAACCAGTTAGTTAATCTCTTTCCTACATCAAACTAAAGATGGCTTCCCAACATATTTGGCATTTAGCATATTTTATGTTCTGTTAAACACTGATTCTGATACAAACACGATCTGTCCAGTGCTGAGGCACAGATGCACAAACATGTGTTCAATGTAAACAAAATGCACCCACCTCAGCAAGACGACTTGATCCCACGTAGAATTGAACCCTGAACCAGACACTGAACAGAGGGTGCTGCCATCACTGTCCCACCCCCTGAAAGACAACAGGGAATTACAGAGGAGGGGGAAAAGGAGTGAGGGGAGGGAGTGTGGTGTAAGGAGGTAGCAGGGGATAAAGGGGTGGGGGCAGGGATTTTAACAAGAAAATGCTAAGTTGAAAGCCAAGATTAGAGCAGACTGTAAGTGGAGGCAAATTCATATATAAAAGTTTAAAATATAACTCAAGCAAGTGTGTGAGCAAGCATACATGTGAATGCTTGAGACAATCAAGGGATGCATATGTGTATGATATACTGCAAATACTAACGTTTGTTAAAGACTGGGGGGGGAGAGAGAGACAGAGAGAGAGAGAATGGAGAGAGAAAGAATAAATGAGTGAGCATGTGTGTTTGCAAGCATGTACCTGAGTGTCAATCCATGATATAGGTGTGTGATACTAAGTACCTCAAAACAGAAAGAGACAGACAGACAGAGAAGAGAGAGAGGGCGAACAAGTGAGTGAGAGAGAGAGAGAGAGAGCGAGAGCGAGCGAAAGAGCAAGAGAGAGAAAAATGTGTGTGCGTGTGTGTACGCGCACATGCGCATGTGTGCATGTGTGTGTGTGTGTGTGTGCGCACACGCGCGCATGATGAGCATGTGCATATATACAGGCATGTGCAATATCCAACAATGTGGACAGACACTTTCCGCAATCCAGCACACAACAGTCAGTGTGCATCAGCTGAACCCTCCTACCTCTCCTGGACTTGTTTTCCATTTCTTGGGGGCAATCTTAGAGATCTTCTCATCGAGGACCAGAAACTGGTATTCTTCATCTGAAAGGCAACCAACAAAATGTTCCGTTGTCCTATCACCCAGGAATATGTCATGGCAATCCCCCATAAGGCAGAGGCAAAAAAAAAAAGGGGAGAGAGAAAGGAGAGAGAGGGAGGGCGGGAAAGACAGAGAGAGAGAGAGAGAAGGAAAAAAAAGAGACAGAGTGAGACAAAGAGAAAAAATTGGGAGAGAAAGATGAGAGAGAGAAACAGAGGGCAAGAGAGAGAGAGAGAGAGAGAGAGAGAGAGAGAGAGAGAGAGAGAGAGAGAGATTAATACAAGAGAGAGAGAGTGAAAGACAGAGAGAGAAACGTTAGAAAAGGGAGAGGGAGTGTATAGAAAATATTTCCATTCAAAGCATATGCAGGCTATTAGCTTTTATGCTTTACGTCAAACAAAGTAAACAACAGGGAGTCCAGATGTTTTCAGTTTTATCTCTCCACAAAACTAATCGCACTGAAAATTTCCTGTCACAGTAGTTTTCATCCTTTGACTGGCTCCAAACTATATGCAGTACTGTGTGCTCAACTGCCTGGTAGGCCCTACCACAGTGGCTGTAAATCACAGCGAACAACTGGATGAACTACACTAACACAGGCTTGCACTGTCAGTGTAAAAACCACAGAGGGAATGAAGTAGCTGCATGATTTTAGTGAAAGGTTCATGATGTGCTTCTGCTTTCTTCTCATGAGAAAAAACACAGACTTACTCATGGCTTTGGAACCTTACTGCTTTGGTGAAATGCAGCCCTCTTTACCTTGATTACATTTCCAGAGATCTTCATCACTATCAGGTGTCTATGTACATGTAGCTGTCACTCCTCCCAGTTCCTGACTTTGGCACATCATCACAATGCTTGGCACCTGAGCCTGTTACTCCTCTCCCCCTCTCTCTCCCCTCCCCCTCCTTTTCTATCTAATTCTCAGAATCTCTGGAAACATTATCTTCTTCACCATCTTCTATAACATTACAAATTGCAACACCAACGCTGACTCATGGTTAGAGATAAATAAATACAGAGAACTTCTCAAACCAAAACCAAAAATTCATATATATAAATGATTCTGCTGTTGTTATTTCACCTTCTGTGCACTCTCGGAGACATTTGTCATAAACAACTCATTCATTGTGTTTCCCCCAAACACAACCACACCCCAGCTCACACTGTTGCAATGCCAGTGCCATTCATCCACAGAAAGATATCAAGTTGTTCTGGAACAACCAACCAAAGACACAGCCCTACTGCTGAGTCTCTTCAATGATGTTTGTTCACCGCTGCCTGTTCTATTCCAATACACACAGCATTCCCCCCTGCTGACAGCAATAACTAAGGCTGTGATCTTATGTTCATCAGCCTGCCAATTCCTCTAAATTCCATCAGGCTCAGTTGACGATTCCAGTCGCCTAAGTGGTGACTTGTAAAGCTGTGTGACACTGTTGTCATCAAACCGCTGGGCACGCCCACAATCCCCTCTTCCCACTCCCTCTAGTTAACCAAGTACTCACCTCTGAGCAGAGCTAAACCAAAGTACTCAGTTTCTCTAAGATTAAGATGGGCAGTAACTTGGTTGAACACTTCGTAGAACTTCCCTTTCACCTGGAAAAATAAACAGGGGGCCTTTGTAAAACCTTTTTTTCCCATTTCAAAAAAGAATAAATACTGATGTTTTTCATCATCATCAACACCGATAGACTTACCTTAATTATGTTTATTTCTGCTTTTTATCCGCTTTGCTGCATTCTGCAGGCCAAGCTTTAATTCTGTTTAAAAGGGTTACTGCATGTCACAAAATCTAAACACACACACACACACACACACACACACACACACCTTATGATGTAATGCATTATATTCAGAGGATGTGTATGAAACTTTAAGATGATATATCTCTTCGGGCAAATATACAGTAAACCCATTCTTTTTCTATATCTCATATAACAATTTGACAATCATAAAAATATACACAAAACACAACATGGTATCTTCTAAGATGCGCTCTTCTGGCAGTTCCTGCCACCATCAATCTGTGTGTGTGTGTGTGTGTGTGTGTGTGTGTGTGTGTGTGTGTGTGCTATACATGTGTAACATCTCCATAACGCATTTGTGCCCATGTTAGTGCTGTGTATTCTTCTACTTGTGTGTCTGTCACTGCCTTTTTTTTCTTCTAAGATCCCTTTTTACCCACTTGAGCACTCTGAACACCTCTTACCACTGAACAAAGAAAAAGAACAAAAGCACTAGAAGTGGAATGGTACACCCCCTTTTTTCCATGTTTCTATCCTTTCATTTTCATCCCCCCCCCCCCCCCCCCCCCCCTCAGCCTGTGAGGTCAGCACCCAAAGCCTGTTACTCACATCTACATGGACAATGAGTTCCTCTCCTCCGAGCAGGACCACTCCCACCACCTTGCGTTTGTGCTTGGTGCTTGTGCCTGAGTGTCCATCCGCCGAGTTCATGGTACTCTGTCAACGCCTCCCTAAAGCGTTTGGCATCCTCATCCCTTTATACCAAGGCCCCCTGCAAGCACATTTAACATATGTATGCACACTTCTGTAAACATTTAGTTTCATTAAAAGTTGTGCCATCTGCTCCTCTCTCTCTCTCTCTCTCTCTCTCTCTCTCTCTCTCTCTCTCTCTCTCTTAATCCTATCTAATACCTTTGGCTTTCTGGAAGAAAGTTTTTGTTTCAGGTGATCTACTGGCCATGAAGTTAACAGTGACCTTCTGGTCATGAACTTTGTTCCTCTGGAATAATGGGAGGGTAACCATTTGGCCATGAACACTACTCCTCCAGAAAAAGGAGAAGTGACCTACTTAGGTCATGAACATTGTTCCTCTGGGAATAAGAGGTGACTTAATGAACTGCTCCTCTGGCCATGAACAGATTATTCCTATGGAAAAGTGTAGTGACATGATGAACATTGTTCATTTGGAAAGGAGAGGGGGCCATCTGCCCTTACATTACACTTCTGGAAAGGTGACTGACATAATGAAAAATGTTCCTCTGGAAAAGAGAAGTGATCTACAGTTGGTTTATGAACACTGTTCCTCTTAGTTTATGAACACTGTTCCTCTTGAGAAGAGGTGATCAAATGAACACTATTTCTCTGGAAAAAAAAACACACATGTTACTCTTGAAAGGAGAGGTGACCTATGAACAGTTTCTCTGGAAAAGAAAAAGTGACCAACTGGCAATGAATACTGTTCTTCTGGAATAGTGATTTCCTGAATACTGCTCCTTTGCAAAAGACTGGTGGCCTTAGGAATTAATGTTCTTCTGCAGAGGTGAGGTGACCTAATGAAGTTAAAAGAACCTCTAAAAAGAGCTTGACAGCAGCTCTCCAGAGAGACGCCCCACCCCTCCTCCTATCCCCAAACCTCTTCAGGCAAGCGTTTTAGCCCTGAACTTACACTCTATAGGGGTTAAGCTGCATCCTAGAGATGCCCTTCTGCTGTCAGATTTTTCTTCCCTTACACTGCAGGAATTTGAATCAACAACTTCTGGACAGGTGGACGGACGTCTCAAAGCTTTGTCTTTAAAGTCTTACCTCTTACCTACATCAATCGGACATCTGTTCCGAGTCAAGAAATTTATGCCCAATGAATTTCACTTTTGTTCTTCCTCAACCAGATCCAGCTGGAATACTTTCCAGCTGCCTCTGCCTTTGCCCATACAGTTGTTTTTTTTTTTTTTTTTTTTTTTTTTTTTTTTTTTTTTGCATAAACCCACAAGCTATTCCATGAGATCATAAGCTGATGAGCCCTGCTCCAAATTCTATGATGAAGACTTAGGCTTGGAAGAAAACTCCCATAATTTTTTCAGTCTTGTAGATGTGAGCATGCTCCATTCTGCTTTCATATGGCAGAGCAAGTTCAATGAGAATCAGTTGTTTTAATGACTCCTTGTGGAGTACAATATCCAGTCTCATGCCATTCTTCCTGATGATAATCTGGATGGTTTTCCCATTCTGGAAAGCTTAATATGTGCTCCCAGTCATCTACTTCATCCAGTAAATCATGATTCCATACTCTTGATGTCACAGGTTCTGGCACTGCTAATTGCATGTGTGATCTGTGTAAATGCTTTGCTGTGTCTCCATGTGTACCTTTCCTGAGGTAACAATGCTTTGCATGACCTCAAGAAACATACCACCGTTTGTCCTGACAAAGCAGACATGCAGGTTCATCTTATTCTGACCATTTCACTGAATTTGAATTAGAGAACAGAAAGTCATAAACTTATGTCTGAAGATGAAGCTGATCCTAACAGGTGCCATGTGCCAAACTTCATTCAAGTTGAAACTTCTTTGGAGTGCATTTTCTAATGCAGCCTACTGTCTCTGTTGGCTGTTCTGACTGCCTTCTGGATGCTCCTGGCATTATCCTTTTTCAAATTCTGCATGACCATGTCTCTCTTTGCTTTCCATTTTCCCTTTGACCACCCTTTCTATTGACTTAATCCCCTGTCTGTTGGTTTATGTATGTCTTGTCATTTTCTTAATCCTGAGGCTTTCCTTCAATATGCCTACTGCCTCTTGGAATTTCCATTTTCTACCTGGACTGATCTCACAGCCTAGTCTCCCCAAGTCCTCAAAGGAAGTTACTAACCTTGTTTCTCATTATGACCTCAGTTTCTATTTCCATGTCTATGCCCTTGGTGAGTTAATATCAAGGTCACCGTTATCTAACTGCTGAGGAGTATTGGTGGACAGATGTAGTGGAGCCCTCCAGATGGGAATGCTTACTCATGACAGCTCTGCAACTAAACAATTCATGTTGTCAATGGGGGCTTATTCATGGTATTTGTGGACAGATGGGCTTAATACATGGTGTCCTGCATGCTGCATCAGAACAGGCACCACTGACCATCAGCAGTGCTGTGTCCCCTCTGGTGGGTTGCCTCTTGATAACTTTACACTGATTCTCCCTGTAGATTGCAGGTGCTGAGGATGTGGTGGAACAACCAAGGGTGTGACTGTGGATGGAGACCAGAAGAAATGGCGTGGGGGTAAAACCAATGGAGTGGCACAGAAGATAAGAAACACTCCTCAAAGATTAATTTCATGGATCACTTCCAGGGACTGCTTGGCGAGAACAGAACTAGAATGCAGCATCAGCAAGACCAGATATACATTTGCTCATGTTTAATCTGTTAATTTTGGCCTCCCCTGGTTACAATGTACTAGCGCTGATATCAAGTAAGTTAGCAGAGGCCAGAGCAGCTTCAAGATCAGCATGAACCGCAGACACCAGACCTTGTATTTACCAAAGAAGCCACATCGGTCTTTTATCCAGGGAGGCCATACTGGTCTATCATGAGCAATGAATACTGGTCCTCTAGCAAAGGGAGGAGACCTGCTGGCCGTGATTGCTGTTCCTTGGAAAGGAGATGACCTACTGGCCTTGAGCACTGTCCAATGGGCAGGTAAGGTGACATATTCACGCTACTGACAATGAGCACTGTTCCCAAGGAAACATATCGTTGCAATGGAAAGATGAGCTAACAACTGGCCATGAACACTGTACACCTGGAAAAGAAACAGGACCCAGTGATCCTGAACTTTGCTCCCATGGAAAAAACGAGGGATGCAGTGGTCTTGAACTCTGCTCCCATAGACAACAAAGGGACCAAATGACCTTGAACATTTCTTCCATGAAAAGGAATTTAGGGATGTAGTGGTCTTGAACTCTGCTCCCATAGACAACAAAAGGGACCAAATTAATGGTCCTGAACATTGCTTCTATGGAAAAGAAAATGAATCTAGTGGCTTGAACATTACTCCCACAGTAAGGAAGGGAACTTCTGACAATGAAATTTGTTCCCATGGAGAGGAGAAAAGACCTGGCTACGAACATTGCCTTCATGGCCAGGAAAAGAGATTTACTAGCTATGAACACTGTCCTATATAGGAAAGAAGAGATGACCTACTGAACATGACAACTGCTGAATATGAAAAAAGAAAAGCAACCACCATTTTGATCACAGACTGTTCAGATTCTTCCATTCTCTCTGCCCTTTTCTTTCCAAGTTTAGTAAAGCTAAAGATATCGATAGGTGTTATATACCATCAGTGGCAGCAAAATATTTTTTCCATCAATGTTTTGTTCACAAAATCAGCTCTGAATGGAGATAGGAAAAATGCACAAACTATCTCATGTGAACATCGCTCGATTTATTTTTGATTAAAATGCAAAACCTGATTATCAGAACTGGCAGCTTTTGATTACGTCCTAATTACAGTTTTGCAGCTTACATGACAGCCAATTAAACAAATTTCGCCACAAACATTTCTTTTATACTAAACTAGACTAAATAACACTAATGGAGTGGTTGTAAATCATCAACTGCCTGACAAAACTGAAATAAAAGACCTGAACAACAACCTGTAGAACATGAAGTAATGTTAGAACAAAAAGTAACAGAAGTTTATATAATGTCCATTGCCTTCGTCTTTCCCCACAAGCGCAACAAACATTTTCTGTGAGATTATGTGTTTTAAAAATACACATTCTCTGACACAGTCACATACCCAAGATTTATCAACAATCACAAAGACCAACTCATCCCAACTGGTGCATAATGACTTGGCAATTTTCATCCACACCCTTTGAGGTGATGTCAGATTTTGTTGTATTGATCCACATCTTCCTCAGCCAGCGCCAAACTCTAGCCCAAAGCAACACTCACCAGACAGTGCATGTGCCCACACCAGCATTGCATTCTGCAATGCCAACTGCTTTCGCAAGACTGAGCATCTCGTTTTCTCTTCCTCTGACTCAACCCCATCACTCCTCCACCCCCACCCCCCTTCCACCCCTTACTCCACTTCTCTGCCACCACATCGCATATCATCCTCCTCTTCTTCTTCTTCCTGCTGCCCTTCTTTTTCACTCTTGAATATGCAGACAGACACCAATAAACGGCGGTTTTTTGTGTGTGTTTTTTTTTCCCCTCAACCTCACACACTCCACACAAGTGTTCCAAAAAGTGCAGAACAGTCAATGTGATTAAAGGGGGGTGGGGGGGTTGGGGGGAAGAAGACAAAACAGGACCAAATGAAGAGGGCAGACAGTGGGGACTGACATCTACGGCCAGGAAGCAGACACAGCCGGTAATCCAGACAAGTGCACACATTTTGCACAGCATTCCTAAGAGCCTCAGACATTATTCAGAAAACTGCAGAGGGGCTGGCACTCAGCCAAAGCCACTTACACAACCATTACCACCTAAAGCCCCATCTATTTTCCTGTCCTCAGAAAAATGCATCTCCACCCAGCCCCACACATCCCTCCCTCAATCCCCAACCCCCTCTTCCAACTGTACTCTCAGTTCCATTTCAAGTAGACCCCCCCCCACCATCCTCTGCCCATGCAGCAGAAACCCTGCTCTTCTGATAAAAAACACAAACAATAGAGCTTGCACACAACAATCAGTCTCCTTCTCTGTGTATTTTAAGGAAAACAGGCAGAGTAAAATTATATTACCTCCCATCAAATCACTGGTTATACAGGCCTGCCATCTACAAATTGAACTGCAAAACATTTCAGTTTCACACAACACTTCAAGGCCTCGTCAATCCCATGGCTAATCACTTATCATCTCAGAAGAATCTGTATGATACTGAATACTGTGTGTATGTGTGTGTGTGTGTGTGTGTGTGTGTGTGTGTGTGTGTGTGTGTGTGTGTGTGTGTGTGTGTGTGCGCGCGCGCATGTGTGTGTGCACGCACGCGCATACGCATGTATGGTGTGTTGTGTGAGTGTGTGTATGTGTGTGTGTTTGTGTGTGCACATGAGTGCACATGCGCGTGTGTGTGTTTACAACATAATAAAATATACCACCTCAACAAAATCTATCACCTGCAGAATTCAATTTCTCTAGCATTTGCACCTGCTGTGATATAACCAACCAACTAAAACTTAATCACAAGAGATATGACTGCTAAATCAGGACGATTATAGACTTTATACTAAATTATAGAATAATCAGATCAACTCTGTGAATTACACCAGTCCATAACAAAGGTTCACTCTATTATGCTCACCCTAGCCACATGTATAAGAATAAGATACTTTAAAAACAACCAACCAACCTTTCAATAACTCAAATTATAATTGTGATACCTGAATCACTAGTTTTTGCAAACCATATCATCTTTCAATTCTTTGTCATAGGAAATTACAACCAAAATCTTACTCACAGCCATAAACAAGTGGGTGAAGGTTATTTTGAGAGAGAGAGAGAGAGATTTTGAGAGAGAGAGAGAGAGGGGGGGGGGGGGGTGGGGGTGGGGTGGGGTGAGAGAGAGGGGATTCAGATTCAGATGTTTTATTCTTACAGGCCTTGGCCCCTCAGAAGGGGGATGTACATGGAACATAACAAAGTCGCATTGTGAAACTGATAATAATGATTACAATGCACAAATGCTTCTCTGTTTGAAAGCTTTGAATAAAAATACTGCGAACTGTTTTACAGTGTTTTTCATTTGCAGATGACATTAACAAAATAAGCTTGAATAACTTCAATAAGCAAGGTCTTGTATAAACTTTTTGAGGAATAAACTTTTCTCTTGTATCTTGTAATTCTGGACAAGTCAATGCAAAATGTACTTCGTCTTCTCTTGACTGTTGACATAATGGACACAACAGATCAGAGGCATTCACTTGTTTATAACGGAAATGATGAACAAGAATACCAGAAACACCCACTCTAAATTTTGTCATCACAAACTTCAAGTGCCTGTCCATAGTCGTTGACATATACATTGGGAGTGAATGCATAATATTGAATGTTCTATAAAAAAACTAAACCTGTCACTGTTTTGAACATGAAAATTCCAGTCTTGCCACCTACAGTCAATTAGTCTTTCTTTGAAAGTACGTACAAAACTGTTCATATCTCCAACACCTTGGTTAAGCCATATAATTCATAAACCTATATTCATATAATTTCGCTTTAACACGTGACACCCAGTTAATCTTGTCTCTATTATCTAGTTCTAATAGCATTTTATAAGCTTTATGGGGTAATCTGTGTTTCAGCCATCTGAGTTAATTTGAACCAGTACTTGATACATTCTTAACAGTGAAGTACAAAGATATGGGATATCTGTCAGTCTCTCCATACACAAGATCATTTGGGGTTTGTGGCAATACACCCAAGAACTTTTTCAAAGCAAATAAATGAACCTTTTTCGCATTGTCCAGCGGCAGCATCAAGACCCCACAGTTCAGCCCCATATTGTAACATAGACAGGATTTGACCATCAAACAATTTCAAAAACAAAGCAAGAGATTCATTATTCAGCTTCAACAAATTCTTCATAAAGCATAGCAGTGCATTTTTGGCTCTGCACGCAATATCTTTACATGCGAAAGTGAAACTTTAATCGCATAGAGAAATTTATATACACCTAAATATTTATATATACATTTACAACTGGCATATTTGCCCCATCATATGTCCATTTTTCAGGAGAGGAAATGTAACCCTCTTTTCTGAAAACGATTACATTACTTTTACTTACATTGACTTCCAGCTGGAGTGAATTAGCTGCCCTTTGCATACTGTTTAATTGAGAGAGAGAGAGAGAGAGAGAGAGAGAGAGAGAGAGAGAGAGAGAGAGAGAGAGAGAGAGAGACAGAGACAGAGAGAGACAGAGAGAGAGAGAGAGAGAGAGAGAGAGAGAGAGAGAGAGATCGAGGCAGAGAGAGAATAGCCTAGACAACAGCTGCAGGAATTTTCCTACTCTGATGGCCTATCTTTGGAAGCCTATGAATATGTATATGATTATAAATCTCCACAAAGCACGGCTGTGACCAAACCATCTGAGAAATGATTTTCAATCCTTTACATGACCATGTCTAAGCAACTTTGTTTTCCTTCAGTCAACTTTTCTGCCTTCTCCCTCAACTCCCAAATTCTAATTTTTCTTTTTTTTTAAATCCATTTTTTCCCTTGAAGAAAGCAAGAAAAGTATCCATGACATTAAAGTGAAACTGATGGTCAGCTTGATTCACTGGCTTTGTTTCTGTCAAATGCAAGTAATAGCAACAATAATATTGTTTTATGACCATAATTATGATAAATGAAATTACATGCACCTGTAAAAACTAAAGAAGTATCAGAAATACAAACAAAAAACACATACACACACACACACACACACACACACACACACACACACTCACTCTCTCTCTCTCTCTCTCAAAAATGAGAGAAGAAAAATGTTTTCAACATATATATCCGTATCATTACACACAAAGCAAACAAACAATATAAAACCAATAAGAGAGGCAGTCCTCCATTCAGACATAGGAGCAATAGGGATAGGAGGAGGGGAAGAGAGGAGGGCTGTAGGGAGGGTTAGGCTAGGAGAGAAGTGCAGTATGGAGAGATGAGGGAAAAATGGGAGAAGAGATGAGGGAGAACAGAGAAGTCAATGAAGAAGGGATAGAGGGGGAGGTGGAGGTGGGGATGGGGGGAGAGATAAAGAGGGAAGGCAGTGTATGTCTTTCATTTTTTCCTCAAAGATGAAAAGGGATACAAACTGTATCGAAAAAAAAAAAAAAAGGGGGGGTGGGGGTCAATGGGGGTGGCAATTCAATTAATTTAAAGGAAGATTGCACTTTCCTTGACAGATCTTTTCAAAAGATGTGTTTTAGCCCAGACCTTTTCAAAATGTTTGTCATCGTCTAATAAATTTACATTACGGATTTCCACACTTTTATTTCTACAGCTGACTTTTGCGTGATTCTGGTCACAAACCTGGCAAAAGCATAGATGGATTCATCTGACTCAAGAGTGTTGGATAATGGACTATGGTCCAATCACGGCTCTAGAAAATGATTGAAACTTCTTCCAGTTCTTCCTTCCAGTTTTGGGGAAATTATTCTGCCACGTGCTCTGTAGTCTCCACTCAGACCATTATCAGTGCACAGGATGATGCGTGCGTGCGTGCGTGCATGCATGCATGTGTTTGTACACGCGTGTGTGTGTGTGATCCATCACCAGTCAGTCTACAAGGCTACAACCTACTCTTCCAAAGCATGGTCACTGGATTTTAACATGAGCAAAATATTATGCTTGTGTTCACACACAGTACCTCAGTTTACAGAATCATTCCAAGGACTACTGAGGCATGGAGTCAGAACAACCATGAATTTCTAGGGAAAAGTCCCAGTGAACACCCCAAACAGATACTCGAACTCTAACCCCTAGGACCTCTAGAATTACCGATTGAGCTTTTCCGGCCCCAAATCTGAATGATTTTGCTACCAATTGGACACAGTGCTTAAAGTTTATTTCACCAAGCTGCATCCAGTTATCTGCTTTCATGGACTTGCCATTGAACTAAATCATTTTCAAGCCACAACATATATTCAGCTTACTTCTCATTTATAATGTTCATTTCAGTGAAAGTAATTTACTGTTCAAGGGTCTAACTCTGACAGTCTATTCCAAACCTTGCCATCAGAAAAAAAAAGAAAATGCACTTCTTACCAGGATACTGTATGCTCCATTTATGACGGCTCTGGACAGGTAGAAGTTTGAAAAAAAAAAAAAAAAGAAAAAAGACTTCTCAATAGCCACACATTAAGATAAAGACAACAGACACCAGCTAAGCACAACAGCCACAAATGTCAACTCCAGTCCATATCAACTGGTAAACTTGGCAATTAAAATTAAGATCCTCTGATAAGTCTCAAACCAAACCAAGGCCAAGTTACAAGATATCCTTAAAAAAAAATTGTTTCTGTTTTGTTTTTTCAAAAGGAAGTACCCGAGTAGTTACAACCCTACTCCGACGCCATCCCCTCAACCCCCCACCTCAATTCTCCTTTTTTCTAAGCATCCTGACACACTGTCCTGTAGACAGCCAAAACGCCTTCTCTATTTTGCCTGAGCTTGGACATGTGTGTTAAACTTTTAAACTTTGGAATATTCAGATGAAACACACCATCCTAGGGATATTTAAGTTGTGATGCATTTTTATTAATTGGCTACTGTTTTTTTATGGAAACAAGTATGGCTGCTTTATTTGCTGCGTATATGTGCCTTCACTTGCTTGATTCAATGCTATGGATAAACTTTTACTTTGTCATATCTACTACATGGTTAATTTTTATTTAATATTTAGCAAGGTGTAAACTCTTTACTTTGTGTATATATATATGCTACATGAATAATCTTTCTTCTCTGTTTAGTACAGTCTAAACCTTTACTTTGTTTCCTACATGATCAATCTTTGTTCAATATTTCTAATAAAGTATCAAACTTTTTTTTCAATGTTTGCATGATAAATGATATGTAGGCAATAAAGCTCTGTATAGAAAATGTCAGCTAGCATAATATATCACACAAAATACAAATACATTCTCTGATTTACAACCTCTATCAATGAGTGGAATTTTAACTTGAGCAGGAGATGACTGAAAACTGTCTTGTCAAATTTCTTGTTTTATCAGGTTTGGTTGTGCTAGCACTAGTACTAATTACCAAAAAACACCCTATGTTAAGATTTACCTTAGACACACTGCATTCATGTACACACACAGATGCCCAAACAAGGGTGGTAACATAACAGACCTGCTAAGTTTCAAATGCGAGTCAAAAGCTCAGCAAACTATTAACTAAACTGCCAACAGGTTTTGCTAGTGTCTGCTTATAATCGCATCAAGGCATGAAAATTGATAGTGTTGAATGATAACCACATACTTGAAGATTCTTCTGGCTTTAGTTCTTGCTCAGTGTGAGACAAAGCTGTACCATGAAGCAAATATATATTAAAAAAAAAAAATCACTTTCCAACTCTCTTTAAGTTTAATCTTTTCCTTCTGACTCTGAGTATTACAATTTTTAAAAATAAATTTACTACAGATATTTCATGACTGCCATGAAAAGTCTACTTTAAATGCCAACTCAGACCGCACAATAATTTAATTCTTTACAAACATTTTTTTCTTCCGCATTACACAAGAGTGGTGGGAGCTTCTAAAAGAATTGTGACTGTGTGATCAATATCTCATTCTAATATTTCAATGGACTGCTTAAAACAAATGAAATTCTGTCACTCCATCTACCATAAATTTGCTTTATTACTAAACTAGAGCTGTTAGTGGGCATCTGAAAATTTGCTGACAAAAACGTTAGAATCCCTTCCCTCAACTCTTTCCGTAGTGTTACAACTCTATCATGCCTTGAGCTATGTTACAATACCATGTTGATTATAACAGCATGCTGCACAGCGAACTATAGCCTCCTTGTTATCAAATACCTTTAGATCCATTACAATACTTATATTCTACTGAGCACTTACACATGTACCCAAAAACAACAGAGCAGTTATAATATATGTATATGGTAAGACAGTAAAAATATTTCCACCAATTAAATTTCAAACATGCAACTTCATGAGGTTAGATGTTCAGTGATGGGCACTGTCTATCATTTTGAGGTGTTACACAAATCTTGTTCAAGATTCAAATCACAAAACAAACGAACTTTAAAACTCTAACATTAGTAACATCATAAAATTTTAGTCTAGCATGATACAAAACAAAGAATATGACAATTATACACCCACATAAACAAAATAAGTTTTTGTGTCAAGATACTTCTCTCCACTTCAACAATTAAATGAATAAAAAGAGGGCACAATAGCGAGACACAAAACTAAATCCATTCCTTCACCAACCCCCAACCCCCAGCCCCACCCTACATGTCATCGAGGCTGTCTCCTGCTTGAGCCACAAGATCCTTCTGCTTTCAGTACAGTCTCCACTCTTGACTGACATTCCACACCCTGAAAGTGACATTCTAAATGCTGACCAACTCTGTTAAGAGAAGAATACACAAGACGGAAAAGCTGACCCACTCTCTCTCTCTCACCAGAGAAGAATACACAGCTTTTTAAAAGTCCATTTGTTAGCCATGCTGAGAGCAGTGTTCAAGTATGGTTAGGAGCCAACCTGCCTACACCAGCCCCCCTAGTTTTTAGCGCCCATTTACACCACTTATTTCAGTTGCTCTCTCTCCATTCATCACCACTCCATTCATCAGGTGAAGCTGGCAGGCCACCTAGGCAGTCAGCATTCCTGGGTGGCACTAAAACACTAGGGAAGATGGAGAGACCAGAGAGGAAGGAAGCAGTGGAAACCCACCTGAGAGATGGCTGAAATACGACCTTCCAAAATGAGATTACCTGGGCAACATGGTCTGGTCGTTAGTCAAGGAACTTTTGCTCAGAGAATGGAATTATTATGTTCAGTGTATGTGGAATATATGGGATGGGTGTAGTGCTCTTGGGTCAAAGGCAATTCGAAAGTGAGGACATACCCATTTTATGAAAATTTCTACAAGTGGATTTATCAGGAAGAATCAGGGAGAATGACAGGCTCCACAACTAAGCACTTAAACAAAATTCAGTTATAATGAATGGCCATGAACAATTCGTCTAGTTCAGATTAACTAAACCTTTCAGTTCTGTATTACACAATGAAGGAATGCATGCTTTCAGCTATTTTGACAAAATATTCAAAACTGAATCCAAATTTATGCAATTACTGAATTAGTTAATAAGAATATAGATGGATTATAGTATAAATTCTTCTTTTTTCTATTTGTTGTCTTTCCTGAGTCTGGTCTGCTTACTCTATTTAAACACACTGCAATACGAAACAGCCAATAATGTGATTTTACAGGAGGTAGTTGCCTTCCATTCGCATTGTTTATTTCAGTTATCAAACAGAGTGAAAACTGAAGTTTAAAACTTGTATTCATATCACTAACACTTACACAAAAATGAGTATCGATTTATTCACTTTGTACTCCGTTTTGTGTGTTAATTTGTAATTTGGCTCATTTTCAATATGCTACGGTCTGCTTTCTCCTTTAGCCTTCAGTAAGAAAACACGTAAATTTACACAATGTGTGTATTATTGGTCTGCTTTCTCCTTTAGCCTTCAGTAAGAAACACGTAAATTTACACAATGTGTGTATTAATATATATATTTTTTTATATTGTCGAGTTTTATGTTGTGGAGTTCAAACATTCAATGAAAATTAATCATAGTCCAGTCATCATCATTTTAATATCGTATCTCTCTCTCTCACACACACACACACACACACACACACACACACACACACACACACACACACACAATGAACACATATATGCACACATATACATATGTACAGACAAAGACACACACACACACACACACACACACACACACACACACACACACACACACACACACCTCATAATACAAGCCCACCCACATTTAATCACTGTTCTATGACGGGCTTTCTGCCCACTGATTCATAAAATGACATATGTAGGTAAAATCTCTGCCGCCAAGTGTCAAGAGGAATGGCCTGGGAGGCTGAAGATAAGTGCCAAAAACAAAGGCTAGGGAACCTTGGAGAGGGGGAGAAAGGAAGGAAGGCTGGTACTGTAGTACTGTTACTTCTGCACTAATAGCTTGCCAAACTGTGCTACTGACACTCCACTAGATAGGAATGTGGGGAATGTCAACAAAAATTTCATGGGTATTTGGAGACACTCCTGCACTGGGAGAGTTACACTCTGTCTATGTGATGTTGTTGTTGCCTTTTTGTTGTTGTTGTTTGGCCCAAAGTTAAAACATCTTTTATTTTGACTCACAAAACAAAAGTCAACCCACTAAAACAGAACCTTGTGTTTGCACACTTGACACAGTGACTGAATTTACTCAAAAATTAGAAAATTTATAATATAAAATCGATATTCATACTACCACTGCTGGCAGAATGTGTAGCCTGTCCTCTGCAAACCTCCCTCCCTCCCCCCCCTCCCCCACATACACACACACACATGCAACATCCTCAGTCCCCTTCACATCCAACAGAAAGAAACTGCTTTATTGAGCACAACATTGAATCCCACCCCCACACCATCCCCAAACCAGCAAACATTTTTTTTATATTTATGGCTGGCTCTTTAAATCTGTTCTATATCAAATCAGCAACATTGAAATTCTTCTGACAAGCTTGCTTTACCTCACTGACTCATTTACCTTTGCACAGCCTTCCCATCCCATCTCCCCCCCCCCCCCCCCCCCCAACCCCTCCTTCCTCATGATCCCCCCCCCCCCCCCCCCCCCCCCCCCAACTACACTCGCTCCCTCACTCTATTTTTGTCTTGAGCATAATACTAGTAACCATTTCTTATACATCAACACTGAAGTCTTCTTCACACAAAAAAACATGATTTATATAAAGCACATTATGTTATCAGTTTGTGTTTAGCAATTACATTAAACAACAGTTATAATTATGTTTTGTAACTGCATGCTGCTACTGATATGTTGAAATTCAAAAGAATCTGCAGAAAGTAGTGTTTACCACACTCTTAGTCTTACCATGAATGATAAAGGAATAAAAAAAAGAAAGAATTAAAAAAGAAATGTACACACAGACAAACCATACAGGTCTGTTGAAATCTGAAGTGTAATACAACTTCAGACAAATTCATCACTATGCCAGAATATGAATCCAAAGGGAATTTTAATAGATCATTAGATGCTTCCACTAATGTCATATGTATACACAACACCAATTTATATTGCTTTCTCTGCAGCAAGTTTGATAGCTCTTGTGACTGCATTGTTGGACACTTGTTGGTGAATAATGCCAGAAAATGAACATTAGAATTTAGATTCATGTTCGCCTGAATCAATAGCAATTTGTGTCAGTTGTCGCCTTTAAATTGACTTGTACTGGTATTCTGACTTTTACCATTGAAAATTAACTCTGTGATTTTACCAACACTTCCAAATTTTCAAGTTGTTTCATTGCATCAGATTTGGGCCTGTTACATTCTAATGTGTACACTATTCACCTGCACATAAGTTAACTGACTAGACAATAATATTTACTGCATCACATATAGTTTGTGTAAAGAAACAATGAACACATGCAATAACTATATGGTATTTCAAGAAAAAATCTGGGATATAATTCAAACCCTTCACACAGGAGTACTGATTACCTTAGCATTTAGTAATATCAGATGACCGACATCAGCACTAGTCTTTTTTCATGATTTCACATGTTATTAACACTGCAGCATTACAATCTCTTTGTGTGTACAGTTCATCAGTATTACATGACAAATCATCAGTTATCTCAAGTTATATAATACAGTCCAGAACTTTTTCGGATGTTGACCCAAAATGCAAAATACAGCCAGATAATGTGCCATTGTGAATAATGTTTTCACTTTAACGTTAAGACCATACCAAGCTTCAAAGATCAACTGTTTCAGTGTTTCTGTTGTTTGAGTTTAACATCTATCCTGCTTTTTTGTTTGTTTTGTTTTGATGTTAATTGCTAATATCCAAGTCTACACAAACATTCTGTATAGGGATGTCCATAAATTCTTTATCAATTCTGTCAATCACAATTCTCATCAAAACTTAGGTAAACATAATGTTTTCATTATTCTATGTTAAATGCTATGCATTCCTCTGTTCATACACTAAGTAAGAAAATGCACTTTACTTGTATACTAATTAAACTATCTGTCTAACATTTTTATTGCTAGTGCTATGATCTGGGAGGTGTGATAGTGAACATGGGGCTGCACACACTACTAACAATTGTAACTGTATGAAAACCATAATTCATACTCATGGAGGAAATGCTTTTATTTTCAAAACTAATTCATGCACTATCTTGGGATCAATGATCTGTCCTACTTATAAAATACAAAATTTACAATTCTAATTATCAGTAGTGTGTGTGTGTGTGTGTGTGTGTGTGTGTGTGGGGGGGGGGGGGAGAGAGAGGGAGAGAGAGAGAGAGAGAGAGAGTGCGTGTGTGCGCGTGTGTGTGCATGTTTGTGACACAAAGAGAGAAAGAATTCAATTCACACAAAGTGATCAATATACATCTAAACTTGCACAATTACGTACACGTGTAAGTGCAAGTATATATTGTGTGTGTGTGTGTGTGTGTGTGTGTGTGTGTGTGTGTGTGTGTGTGTGTGTGTGTGTGTGTGTGTACAAGCACGCATGTGCACACACACACACACACACACACACACACACACACACACACACACACAGCACACAGCAACATTGAACAACCAACCAATGGAGAGAACACAAGACTCAAAGTCAAGCGCATTGGGCTTAAGGCTAATCTTGTACTAGTTAAAAACACACACTTACACACTGAAAGGTTGCTTTCCATGACTTTTCAGAAAGTTTACATTAGTAGTACTGACTAAAGTACACAAACTATATTTTTTCCATGACTTCCAGATTAACATCTGACTAAAAAGGCTCAAACTGTATCTTACCATGATTTGGGGAAATATATACAATTACTCTCTAAAATTCAAATTTATATACACAATAACTAACTTGCAAGTTAGACCCTAACCCATCCCCAAGACTGACATGAAAACTGAACCCTAGCCAACCCTTGCCTATATAGTATATCAGTGGATGAAGCAAAGAAAGCTTCACAGGGAGATTTATTTAGGACTGGATACACACATGGTCAGGGATCAGTTTAAATAACCTCAAGTCCCACAAAACATTGTAGTTAATGTAATAAGACATGAATGTGCAGCTAATGCTGTTGCATTTATTTGTTCAACCTGAAAACATACTGTAGAGCAGTTACTCTTTCATGATTACTGCCAATGCAGGAATACTTAATTATAAGTTCATACCGTTTTATAAAGTTACGTGACGATTTTCTGAAAATGTGTCATTCTATTACTTTATTTAAAATCAAAAGGCTGAAAGTGTAACAAAACAATTTGACGTTTTTTTTTTTTTTTTTTTTAATGCATCAAAACTGAAATGGAAATTGCAGGAAAATGCCTGCATAGATATCTTAAGCTTTTTATACTAAAGAATGAGGCTTGCAAGAGAAAATCACCCCAATCAAAGAGAGAGGAGTTGAAACTTTCAAGCTAGGTTTTTACCATTGATAGTATTATTATCAATTATTACATGTATACATATAATAAAATTTCATGTTGCATTGACAGTATTATAATCAATTATTACATGTATAATAAAATTTCATGTGCTGCATTTGTATTGCATGTCTGCCACATTACCACAGACTGATGTGACATTAAACTTCAATATAATTAAGTAATGTTTCCGTAACAATCTATGAAATATGACCAGTAGTTCAAGTAGCTTAATAACACTGTAAAAAAAAAAAAAATTACAACACAAATTCTGCAACAATACAGTATCATTATGATACCTGGACATTTCTGAATTCTCTTTATTGCATGAAGCATGGAATTATCCCGCAATGCATATACTGATTCATTCATTCATCGACTGTCCTGTTTTACAGGACCCTCTCCCTGCCCCCTCGGCATCCTTCACTTCTTTTCCTGGATGCGGAAACTCTTTATCATAGAAAAAAACGAAAAAGTTGGGAGGTAGAGATTTTCCTTCTATTTACCCCCACAAACTTTCAAACAGTAAAAAGAAAAATTCGATGGGGGCAAAGTTATAATAGTAATTATATAATACATGCCTAATAACTTACGAAGTTAAGTATGCCTACTTCAATTCATGAATGTAGCTAATGCTACATTCAAAACTGGGACACTTTTTTCCCAAATCTTTCTCGAATTTCATTAACAGAGGCGGGTTCCTAAAGTTCTACATTTTGTCTGGGTTTCATACTGTGCCACATGTTCCGAGTGGTTAATGTGTTCATGACCAGTCACACAAGGAGTGACTATATCATGTTTCAGTTTACCGAACTCAACTGAAACACTTACTCCGTTGCTGGTAATCCAGCGACACTTCCAAATTTTCGACTGCTTTCAACAACATGAAAGGTACTCACCTACAATGCATATTCCAGAACGAAAGTTATATTTTTCAGCATTTCACTGACACCATCTGTAAACAACACATGCTGACCCGAGAGCCAAGTGAGAATCAAAATTCTTCGCATTCCACTCCGTTCATCGTTGTCCGTAACGTGCGTCTTGAGGTAAACTTCGCAGTATATACCCATAAGAGAGCACATTAAAAATTAGCAATTTTAGTATAGCAACACTAATTTTTGCAACAGCAATACTGCAATGATAATATTTCATAAGTCTTATTTCATATGCATTTAACTTAGATACTATTTAGAAGCCAAAAAGCAGATAATGTTTGAAAGAGTTAGAGATTATAAAACGTAACAGGTGGCGCTACGTCCTTGACCTTGGATCAGCATGTGCTCCTATGAAGCATGCGACGTGGGGTACACTGTACACATCGATGCTGATGCGTTATTTCGTGTATAGGTGATGCGTGATTACGACTTACTCATGTGCGCTTGATTCGTGACTGTAACCGAGAGAACTAAATCGCGGTCTCAAAACAGAACAAAGTCTCTATAGATGCGAGATCGCTTGGTAAGTGACAAGGAAGAGTACAAATGACACAATGTTTTGGAGCACACTAACACCAACACAACACCGACCGATTCCGATTTAGTGACTGAAGGCGGTCAGTGTGTCAACAACATACAAAAGTTAAAAACAATACAATTGTTTACACTAAATTTTATTGGTATTGCTTGACAGTAAGCATCCAGATAAGCATGCACACAGTGTTATATCTTCTAGAGAAAGAAGACAAGGACCGCATCATGACAATCAGTGTTACTGTTAGAGTAGCCAGCTGTAAAATGGTATCGTCCCTTATCAATACAGCGATACCTCCGATCGATGAAATAAATACAAAATAGATAGCTAAACTAGGAATTATCTGGTATGCTCAGATTCCCAGAACCACACAGATGTCAAACCTGCGGAACCTCTCCGTCCCCTCCAGTGGTGTCGCTGCCAGCAGATTTGTCCATGTATATATATGCTATGCCACGTCCGCTAAGTTTTGAGACCACACTGCGTATATTTAAAGCTGATGGGTACATGAATGAATGACTAAGATGAGAGAATTTATGGAGAGGGTCTTGTGGCTAAGACTTAAAGATTTCTGACCTATGCATTAGCCCGAAGCCCTGGTTAGACCTTGGGTACCTATCTAACATTGTGCCATTAAATGATTAATATTGTATGTGTGTGTGGTGAGTGTATATGTATGGGTGTGTGGGCACAGGGCCGTGTGTGTGTGTTGCCAATGCATGTTGTGTACGAGCACATGTTTGTGTGTATGTGTTTTGATGTGTGTGTATTCATGTACATACATGTATGTGTGTATGTGCGCATGCTTGTGTGTGTGTATGTGTATGTGTGTGTGTGTGTGGTGTGTGAGTGAATTGTGGGCTTGTGTGAGCAAGCTCCTGCGCGTACCTACCTGGACATATATGTGTGTATACATGTGTGCGCCTTTGTCTATGGGCATATACGCATGTGCCTGTGTGTGTGTGTGCATGCACGCATTTGTATGCATGTGTGTGTGTGCATGTATGTGCACATGTGTGTGTGTGTATGTGCGCATGCTTGTGTGTGCGTGTGTGTGTGTGTGTGTGTGTGTGTGTGTGTGTGTGTGTGTGACTGCGTGCACCTTTGATTGTTTGTGGGAAATGAATGTTCAGAAGATGACTAGAACAAGAACAGTGACCAAGAACAACAATAACAACAACCATACACACACAGTCACACATGCACACACACACACACACACACACACAATGATAACAACAAGATCAACCCTCACACACACACCCACACACACATACGCACACACACACACACACACACACACACACACACACACACACACACACACACACATGCACACACACACATACATACACACACACACATGCACACACACACACACAAGCACACACACGCACGCACACACACACACACACATGCATGGTTGCCACTTACATCTGCAGAGTTTCCAGTTTACACACCCGCATCACCCCACCGATGAACACCCACCAGCACACACACATCTACAGTGTACACTGGTGTCCCTGAGAGATTCTAAGTCTTACATCAGTTGACATGTGTGTGATCATTGTATTTGTGTTTGGAAAGGCCCAATTGGAGTTTACCCCAATCTCTAGTTGTCTTCGCAGACTTGACTTTGAGATTATTCCAGTGTTTGGTTGGTGCTGTTTCTAGCTCTTCCTTCTTGATATGCAGCCTCTTTCTCTCTTGATGTTCAGATCTGAAAGATAGTCTATGGTATTGCAGGTTTGCGCTTATTTGTTTTGGTGATTCTTTAGATTTCTTGTCACATCAGATCAAGGAAACTGTAATCCAGTTCTCTTACCTTTCTTGTCAGTATGCCTGCTGTCTCCTTTCCTTCAACTCCTGCATGTCTAGGGTAGTACATCCGTATGAGCCTCTCCAGTGGAAGGTTGCGCATTACTTCATGACAAGCAGAGCTTCCCATTCCACTCTCTAGTTTTTGAAGTAGGTTCGTGGAGTCAGTCAGTATCATGGCTTGTTGAATTTTAAACTGGCCTGTGATGAAAAAACCAGTGGAATGCTTGTGTCACTGCTTTCTACCTCCTTTGTTAGATGAGAAGTTGTTTTGAAACTGTAGGCATCATTGTCTTCCTGAATAATTTGGCCATTTTGCTTCACTGTGTATCCCCAGCCTGACTTACCTTTGGTGATAAAACTGTCAGTGTATATATAACAGTATTATCTTTTGTCCCAAGGTTTCCTACCTGCATCAGAATTCTGGGTTGGTTTTTGCATTCTGGCCACTCTTTACAGTGTCTTCCAAGTTCTGGAGCAACGGTAATTTGGTAGAGGTGTTTGAATAGATCTGGATACGTTTCCCATTTCTTTTTTCTTTTGAGTTCTGCTAACTGGCACACAAGCTATATTCACTATATTGTCTTCTGTCTGTCCTATTCATGATTTTCTATGTCCTAAACCAGTGCCTTTAGTTTTCTTGACTGCCACATGTAGCTGGTTTTGGGGATTTTCAAGTGCTATAAAGAAGGTAAGAGGTATCGCATAGTTTCAACTAATGTATCTTTTATGGTTCCCAGGATTAATCTAGTGCTTCATTTTGAATTCTTTCTAAATTAAGAACATTGGTCTTGGACAGTGTTGTAAGCCCTAATCCATAATCAGTCACACCAAGTACATGATACAGTCGGTAGAGATGGCAATGTTCAGTGCCTTAAGCTGCCATTGCTTTCATGGCAGATAGACCCTTATTGCAATTAAGAACAATATTCTCAACATGCTTTCTAAAGGTTAGCATTCTGTCAAAGCCTACACCCAAATAGCATAAGCTGTCAGCTGAGTCAGTAGGTATTCCATTCAAGGACACTGGTGAGGGTAATTGACCTGATGTCTTGTTGAGAGTGCAGACCAATGTCTGGGCTTTTGTAGGGCTGATGGACGATCCAGTTTCTTGACGAGCAATGTTGTTCAACTACTTCTGAACAGCTTTCATTCTTTTTTTAAGCATTCTTTGTGTTTTTGTAGATGATACCATCATCTGCTAGTGTTAACACTCGAGCAATTCCATTTCTATTGAGGTCTGCAAGGCCTTTAGTGTAAACATTGCATAAAACAGAGGAGAGAGGAGAACTTAAAGTAATCCCATAGGAAGTATATGAGGCTCAGATGTCCAGTCTCCAAATTATAGGATGATGGTTCCCTCCTGAAGTGCTGCCACTGTCCATTCATGTAAGTGAACTGCTGATTTCATAGTCAAGGAGTAGTTTATGAGAAGTGAGAAGTGGACTTTGTCCAGGTCTATTGCAAATGTCAGTGTTTCTTCTTTTCTTCGGAATCCTTCATATATTTCATAGGTAAAAGCGGATGCATTTTCCCATGTACTTTTACCTGTTTCTTGTGTGAAATTTTAGCTGCACACCCCAGGCACTGCAAGTTGCTGTAATGGAACACTACCTTTTTTAGGGGTGGGTGGGGGTGGGGGTGGAGAGGGGGATTATCGTTATTTATTTTTCTACCTACAAGAATTTTTTTTACCAATCAAGGTGACTTTTTACAGTAGAAGTTTTCCATCAACAACATCGAAGTTTGTTCTGCAGGATTGCTGACTTGTGCTTTAAAAAAAAAAAAAAGAAAAAGCAAAAAAAAAAAAACTTTACGCTTCCACACACAATATCATAGTTGATCATTTCATTTTAGATAGTGGCACTATCACTTCAAGTCAAGTGGAGGACAAGGGGGAGGAAAACCCACCCTGTTCAAGATGCAAACCAAGAACTTAGGACTCTTCTGTTTTAGGCCAGTGCTTTGCCATCCATGGCCATGATTCTACTTCTTTGATGATAGGGGATAACTTAAAGTAGAATACTTAAACATAATAATGATAGACATGGTCAAATACATCTAAGACTGTCCGTTGGATGTTCTTTCATGTATGCTCATTGTATCGGTGCTGTGCAGTGCTGTGTATTTCAACATTTTCTCTTTTTTTTTTCTGTGTTTCAGAACATGGCATCTGTAGGATCTGGGAATTCTTTTACAACTTCTTATTGAAAGACTCAAACTTGTTGAATGATCTGGCTCAGCTGAGGTGAGTGAAGATGGATGATACTGTGACAGACGTTCCAGGTCTGGAGGTAGCATATGACATGTTCGTTATTCACAGCCTCTGTGAAGATCTAAGTGGTTCTTTCAGTGTAACTTGTATATCCATTTTCTGGTTAGTTCTGTGCTTATTGTACTCAGTTTTCACTTTTTTTTTATTACCAAACTGTTTTGTTTGTTTCCTTGTTTATTTCTTTTGTTTAGTATAGAAACTGTTTCTGTTGTTTTTTTTCTACCTCTGTGGCTTATTTAACTGTTGTTATTCTAGAGGTCTTCCCATGTATCTCCATGTTCTGGAAATAACCTGGTAATAAAATTATAGGGCTACCACAGAAAAAAAAAACAATCAAAAATGATATTTCTGCTGTCTGAGTGTTCATATTGACACTTCCTTGAGTATGAAATACTTTGCCATGGTTGTGCCCTCTCCTGATTCATACTGGGAATTTCTATGTTTCTGTAACCCCGTGGAACACTGGAATGGCTCACAGAAATATCATCTTTGCTGTGCATCCTGGGTTGCTTGCGACCCAAAGTTCTCTTGAACTAAAGAAATAATCAGGAACTATACACTTCCAGTAATGTGAGTTGTGGATGACCCACACAGTAAAGAGTGGTAATCATTATGACATATCATTGGGTATGAGTCATAACTGTCTTATGTCATCCGCTAAAGTATAACTGTTGATGATTCTTTGATGACTATGGGACTTGTGCAACCGCATGGTTTGTACACAGTAAAAAAAAAACCCAAAAAGTACAGTAAACTCTATATAAACTGTGACTGACATGCATCAGTGGGAGTGTGCTGTCAAAATTGATGTTGGGAAATGGTTAATGTGTTTGTCTTATGTTCATTGCACTTATGCATTGAAAGGGTTCAGCCTGTAACAGTTGTGCACAGTGCATGCTGACCTAGGAGATTAGGAAATTCTTGTTCCACACTTCACCCAGCATGCATTGGAGGGTTGAACCTTAGCCCTCAGTCTGAGAGGCAAGTGATCTTACTGTTGAACCACTGCACCATTATCAGTGATCATGCTGGTAGTTGTTAAGATCGATATTGCAAACTTGCAAACATTAATTGATCATACAAAATTCAGGAACTGGCCATAGCAATTGGTAAAAAGTCAGGTGTTGCTGATGCTACAGTCCACTTCCCCAGTGCCAGTATCTGATGAAACTAAAATTCAGTCAGTACACAGTACTGCTGGCTATAATGTTGGCTGGTATTTTGACATCTGGACCGACAAATACTGATAATTAATTTTAAACACAACCCTTTCATTTTGTTTTATTATCTACTCTTGTTAAATATAAAATGTTATGACTGTTTGATTTTGGGTGAGTTGGGTAGTGTATGTAGTGTGTTGAAATAACAAAGGAATAAAAGTTACAATTGTTACATGGTGAGGAAGACATGCTGAGAGTCTTAAGGGATGAAACTGAAAGAGGTACTATGAGTGTTACATGGAAGTTTATATTATCATCAAATCTCATTTGAGAAGATGCTTCTTGTGTTGAAAAGGTTCAAAATCAAACGCTTTTTAAAGATTTTTAGAAAACATGTATTGATAACAAGCTCACATCTGGAAAAGAAGGCAACTGCAGGTGATGTGATATACATGATGAAATATGAATTATTTTTTAATCTCTCAATCACCATCATCCTCATGATCTTGCATCCTTCATGCCAGATGTTATTAGTCTACCAGTCTCTCCTTTTTCTCTGTCTGTCTTTCTCTATCTTTGTCTGTCTCGGTGTCTGCTCAGACTGTCGGTCTGTCAAATTCACTCTTCTCATGGCATCTCTCCTGTCCCGTCATCTCCATCTCCTCCTTCACCACCTACCTTTTAATGGCTCTCGTTTTTCTTCTCTTGTTCCACTCCACTCCTCTTTTTTTTTCTTTTTCTTTGTCTTTTTTTTTTTTTCATGACGCTTTAGTCTGCTTCTCAGCTTCCTTGTTTCCCTTTTCATGCTTCCTGTTACAGTGAGTTTATTAATTAATAAAAGAGAAATGAGACAATTGTTTTCTTCTTTATGTTGTTGTAAAGTTTGAGAAAATCTACTGTCAGTTGGCCAGTTCGATTATTTGTCCAGGCCAACAGAAACTGTGCATCTGACTCGCCGGCTGGAGATGGCTGCAAAAAGTCTGGCATGTATTTCGTCATCGCTTGATGCTTCCAAAAGTGATGTGTGTGATTACATCTCTCAGCTGATCAGCTGCTATGTAGAAACCAGTGAAAATACAAGAATATCTCGTGGCCTTGAAAAGGTGAGTCAGCAAACTTGTACACACTCTGACACACACACACACACACACACACACACACACACACACACACACACACACACACACACAACACACACACACACACTCACACACACACACACACACACACACACACACACACACACACAACACACACACACACACACACACACACACACACACACACATACATACATATAACAAATGCACACAATCATGCACACCCACACTTATACAAATGTCACACAGATATAACGCTAACTGGCCATTGTTTTGAACTGTGGATATGGCCTATATTTTGTGATCCTGAACAGAGTTTGGAAAACAAAACATATTTTCTGTCACAGGTACTGGAAGCAACAGGACCCAGTTGTCTTGAACGGGTCCAGAAAACACTTGGGGCTGAATTACATCATGTCTTGCTTCATCTTTCTGCAAATGCAAGAAATCTTAAAAAAGGTTATTGGATCTCTCAGTCTCTGTCTCTTCTCTCTGTCTCTGTCTCAGTCCTTCTGTCTGTCTCACTCTCTCTCTCTCTGTCTCTTTCAGTCAGTCTCTCTCTTTCTTTCTTTCTCTCTCTCACTGTCTCTGTCTCTCTCTCTCAGTCTGTCAGTGTGTCTGTCTGTCTGTCTGCTTCTCTCTCAAAGACTACATCTTCTTATCTTTTCCCCCTTCACTCTGCCCTCCCCTCTTTGTGTCCTCTCCTTTCTGTCTGTCTGAATGTCTGTCTCTGTCTGTCTGTCTCTGTCTGTCTGTCTGTCTCTCTCTCTCTCTCTCTCTGTCTCTCTCTCTCTCTCTGTCTCTCTCTCTCTCTCTCTCTCTCTCTCTCTCTCTTTTTCTCTGTTTCTGCCCCCCCCCCCCCCCCCCCCCCCCCCGACCTTGCTTGAAACCTATATTATCAAGTACTTCCATCAAGTCATCACTAAAACAAATTTCAAGTTGTACCAATGTTGATTTAATCAAGTTCTTGAACAGCATGCCACTGTATCTTTTTTTTTTTTTTTTTACCAGTTTACTTTCAGACCCATTCATTGCCACCCTGTCCCCCTGCCCCCCTCCCTTCCCCATCCTCTCCTTCCACCCCTAACCATCAAAATGTTATCAGATATTTGAAATCAGGCAGAAAAAGTACATATCCAAAGTTGTGCAAAATGAACAATAAAAGAAACAACAACAACAACAACAACAACAACAACAACTTGCTCAGAGATTAAAACATTGTAAAACTTTGATGTCACCACACTCCTGTACAAACATGTACAGTCCTCAGAGTCTGATGCATTAGTGTCATAATAGAATATATTCATGACCGACACATTGTTGTTTCAGTGTCGGCCATGTTGGAACACAGCAAGTTAGTCCAGAGAGAGATACATCAGCATGTACCCCTACTTCTGGATCAGCTTGGGGAATTGTTCCAGAGGCTGTTGGACTCTTTGCCAAGTGCTCTGACCAGGGAAGATGGCGAGAAACTGTATTATACCGTCAAAGTGAGCAGATTGCTTTTTTGGCACATGGTTCTGTTATGTCGCATGTTAATTGTGGTCCGGATTACTGTTAAATTCAGGTTGTCCTTTTCATTTGTTGCGCTGGTTCATTTTCCATGTCTTGTAAGTGGCATTGCTGCCAGGGTTTCCCCGAAGATGGTGTATGCCTACCTTAATGGTGGGATAAAAAAAAAAAGGTCATGCGCACAAAACTCCACTCCCTGTGTAGGCTAGATGGGATTAATACTTGCCTGTTCATATAAGGAGTGTCCGCAGGAGTATCAGCCTGCGTACACAAAAAAGAAGAAGAAGAAGAAGCTGCCAGGGTGCTCATCCCCATTCCAGAAGAGCCTGTTCTGTCAAGTGGTTAAAGTGGCACAGTCATGTTACATTGTCCATAGTTTGATTCCCACTGGAGATAGTCAGAATGAAAGAGATTTTTCTCTCTGAAGATGACGCCTGCACACACTCCAGTCCATCTTGGTCCTGTAGGTGAGGCTTTAAATGTATGCTCAAACAATGAACATTTGAGTGTTTGCCTGCAGAGCTAATGGCCGTGAATTCCAACCCTGGTGGCGTTAGACTTTCTTCAGCTTGAAAACCCACCCTGCCCACCCAGCAGTAGAGGGGTACCTGATCAGAGAGGATCAGGGAAAATTAAAGGCGGAATAAGAAGAGGGATGGGGTCTGCCTTCCATTATGCATTGTCCTAGACATGGTAAAACCACTGGTAAAGGTGGAATAAGAAGAGGGATGGGGTCTGCCGTCCATTATGCATTGTCCTAGACATGGTGAACCACTGGCAAATCACTGCCCCTACAGCCAAAAGGCTATGGGGAATTATGGGGAAAAAACAAAAACAAAACAACACTGTGCACACTTTGAATTCCATTCCACCTTTCATGAAGAGTAGTCCATCGTTCGCGCATGGGAATAGATCACACAAACATTAGGTGCATGTACATTGGTATCATACCTGAAGGCAGAATGGTGTGCTACCTTAATGGTTGGATAAAGAACGCTTACATATGCAAAAATCTCTTCAGTGATGAACCTTGAAGTTCTATCCGAAAAAAGGGAGAAAGAAACGAATCTTCATTTTCAACAGGCAAAGACTGTGATAGAGAGGATCAATACCCATTTGTCGTTTGAATACAGATTAAAAAGCTCTGTGCTTCACAGTTATGCTTTAAGCTGGTGCCCAGGGTTGATGGGCTGACATTTCCATGGTGGATGAAGGGGTGCTGGTTAGAAAAAAAAAAAACAGAAAAAGAAGATAGAATGGAAGCGGAGGATCAGTTGGAGGATATGTTTCTTGATGAAGTTGTCATCGAAAGGATGCTGACAGGACAAGATATTTCACTCCCTATTGTGTGGCAAAGGAATGAGCTGAGTTTCGTGTTGGTTGTCTACTGTACAGGGAATCGCTACTTTCGTCCAGGTGTGTGAGCATCTTGATTGGTGGGTTTGTTGTTGCAAGTGGGAGCGTTATTGTTCTGTATTACATTAACAGTATATCATTGCTGCTGGATATTGAATGGATGAATCATGATTCTCAGGCGTATTGTTGTTCGTTTAAAGATTAATATAATGTTTGAGACAGGTTGCTCTTGATAGCATTACTTGTGTACATCGTTCATGATGTCTTCCCCGTAAGTTGTCTGAATTTATATTTTTGAAGAAGATTCAACATTTTTTCAGGAATTTATGAATTCATCTTGAAGTATGGCTTCATCTTGTGAATATGTATGTGTACTGTTGTTGTTATTATCATTGTTGTTACTATTTTGGATGAAAGCTTAGCCCTTGCATAGTTACTGCAGTCAGCTGGACCACAAGTAAAATGAACAGAATTGTTCAGAAAGCCTGGAGATGGCATTTTCCCTCACAAAACTTTAACCAGCATGATATCTTTAATGTGATTTTAAGTTGGGTTGATGTACATTTTGAAGAAGTGTGAGTTTGGTTGTTGATTCTTTGTTGATGTGTTCTTCTGTTTTCAGGTATGTCTTCAGCTGTTTCAGCAGTTCTCAGACCTGCGTCAGCAGGGGTGGAAATGTTTGAAACTGCTGATCTCAAAAGATGCGGATGCTGTCACCAATGACAGGTTGACAGATCCTGTCGCTCAGGTTGTGAATGGAGTTATCGCTGTACTGGTCAAGAAAGTGAGTGTTTGGGTTCTGGTTTTCAGCAGGTGATTGTCGTTTGTATCTTGAACACATTTGTTTTCATGGCAGCTCATTCAACTGTTCGTATTAAGGATAGTTATAATCACTGTATAGGAAAGCAAAATGATTCATTTTTTTCATGTTTGGAGTTTCCAAGCATTGTTGGTAATGTTCTGATTGTTTTCCTTTTTCCTCTTTATGTTTTTTTTTTTTCTTTATTATTTTGTTTACTACATTTCCTGCATACTCTAAATGCCACTGCTCCTGCACTGTGGCAAAGCCAAGCCACACCTTCACAGCACAGCAGCTTTATTCGGTGAGACAGCACGCCACTGGAAGCCAGGTGTGTTGTGTTGCCAGGTGGTACTGTACTGAAGGAGATTCCACACCGCTATCTAATTGCTTATATGACGCTTGAAAATTTTAGTCATATCAGGACCTTGCTTAGTAAGCCCTTTGCCGACAACCAGTTATCGCTAAGTCATAGCACCAGACCAAGCGAGTGCCCTGCTTTATGTGAAATCAGCTGCACCAAAGAAAACTGAGAAAACTGGCTATGAACGTTCTATTCTGCAGATGAGCGCTGGTTCTCCACAATGATGTACATGAGATCCTTTGTCTCTTCTGTAGAAGTTACTGAAGTGCTGTACAAGTAGAGAAGATTTTAAGTTGAAGACTTGTGAGATTCCAGCTGACCTACAATCACAAATAGGGTGTTTCATTGCTTACTGTGTTCCCAGTGTTGGGAACATCAACAGCAAATCAAGTTGGAGCAACGCTACTTTTGGGGATATTTATGTTTATAGATTTGGGAGAGATGGTTTGGAATAGTTAAAGTAGTGTGTGTGTGTGTGTGTGTGTGTGTGTGTGTGTGTGTGTGTGTGTGTGTGTGTGTGTGTGTGTGTGTGTGAGAAAGGAGAATAATTAAGTTTGAAATAATCACCTGTTTTTTTAAAAATATCTTTCACGCAGAGTGATTAAATGCAAAGTTTAGACACACACAGAGGAATGGGTATATACTTGTGAACACACACATACATGCTCACATGCACACACACACACATGCATACATGCACGCACACTTTCATGCATGTACATCGACATTCATAACCATTATCCTAAAGTTGTTTTCTGCAGCCACAGTGCCATGACGTGTACCTGTATCATTACCATTTTGTCGTAACAGAATTATGCCAGAGAGGTGACACTGTTAGCTGCCACAGCTGTTGCCATGGTGATCAGCGCCGCTTCACACCCTCAGGAGTCTGCCCAGGGATTCTTTGCTGTTCATGCGGTCTTGACAGACTGTATGTAACTTCAGGGCAGTGGTTCAGAGTTCAGTCACTTAATCTTGAAAAGTTTTCTCATTCAGAGCGTGTGATTCTTTGAAGTTTATGCAGCTGTGGCTAGTTCAGGGTAATCGTACAACATTTGAAAATTTGATTTGATCGTATTGGGCTACCCAGGGGTGGGTGTAATACATCAGTGAGGATGAAGTTTCAACCAAAGATTTTCATAGACTTTGTGATGTTTTTTTTTTTTTTTTTTTTTTTTTTTTCTGTTAAAAGAGAAAAGTTGGAATTTGAGTGATGAATATCAAGCGTATTATTCATTTGTCTTTTTTCTGGTATGAAGTTCGACCATGTTCTATAAAATTCCAGT
Source organism: Conus betulinus (assembly GCA_016801955.1). Lineage (NCBI taxonomy): Eukaryota > Metazoa > Mollusca > Gastropoda > Neogastropoda > Conidae > Conus > Conus betulinus. Next base: position 329,837 of record JADBJO010000457.1, on the reverse strand, counting down.
TTTACACATGTGGTTTTGATTATTGCTTGTGTGTATGTTTTGTAGTAGTTGTAGTAGCAATGGTGAAGGTTTTACATGCATTTAATATCCACTTTTTTTTTACAATTTTAGAGGATATGTGTGGTGATTTGACAGAGGTTTGTGCGTGTGTGATGCTGTAAATGCTGTGATCACTGTTATGATTTTTTATTTTTAGATCACCAATATTTACAAATTGAATCATGCTTGATACTTAGTTTCTTTGTTTCAGTTGCTTCTCTGCATAAGATGAAGAATCTTCATCTGCATTCTACACCTGCTGGTGAAGCACAAAACAAATGTCACAACTACACTGCAGAAATCGCTGTTCTACGCAGCATACTCTTAGGATCCACCCAGAACGTCTTATGCAGCCAAGTCAGGAATCATCAGACAGACTGTCAGCTCACCGTGGCTGGAAATGCACCCAGCCAGGCTTTTCTCCTCCATCTCTTCCCGCTCGTGTGCCGTCTTTGCGATTCAGGCACAGAGTTCCAGTATTTGTCTTTTCAGCTTCTGTCCCTGTGGACGCAGAAGTTGTCCTCCTGTTTGACGTCGCTAACTAACCGTGAAGATTATGTCCCTTTGATGGGCAGGGACTCTGTGATCCTATTGGAGACGCTGAGAAGAGTGTGGTTGAGTGTGGATAGCCCTGTGGATGTGGTGGCAGAGTTTGTGGCAGGCACGTTGAAGACATTGCTTGAAGTGTGGCACGCAGAGGTGAAGAGCGGCCGAAGCGACTATGCACAGCTGGCAGAGGAGCTCACTGTGAAAATGGTGCAAGTGCCTTGGTACGCTCGCTCCCGCTACAAACCGCTCAGTCTGCTGCTTCCTTACGTTGATACTGATAAGGTTTGTGTTGGGATGATAGACCAATTGATAGTGGTTTGGTTTACCTTGAGAAGTTTGATCTGTTTGTACTAATTAAGGTGGTGTTGGGAAGATAGATCTGTCGATATCAGCAGATTTCTTTAACATGTCCTAAATACTTGGTGCACATAGATAGAGATTTTTTTTTTTTGCCTTATGCAAAAGACTTGGACCTGTACGACTTTCCCAGGTCTGAAAAAGGGGTCAGTAAGAAAAAGTAAAGGCTAGCGCAGAACTTGATCCATCAGCTTTCAATCTTTTTGCTTCTGATGTGGATACATTATACTCTTAGTCATCACTTCACCTTCCCGTTCTTGATGAAGAAAGATATCCTTAACTGTGGTTTGCTGGAGTATTGCCACAGAAAACAGGTGATTTTATGGATGACATGCTCACATAGAAAACAAAAAATTCAGGGTCTGTGATTTGATTCTGGAACAGGATGGGATTCCCCCCCCCCCCCCCCCACTTTCCATTAGCTTTCAAGTGGTGGTGTGAATGCTATTTTTATGGATGAGGTAGTAAAGACATATTTCATGTTGCAGTTAATGGAGATGCAAGAATTCACAGTAACAAAGGAAATGTACCTGGCTGGGAAATGCCTTGTGGATAGGTCAAAGAGTAAATTCCAGTAAACTTGTGGTAGTAGAGGGAATGAACTGTCAGAGATTTGGGGCATGGCATGATGGAAGGCGAGCCAATCCCTTTCACTGCCTTCAACTTCCCTGACCTGATTCAGGTACTCATTTACTCCTAGGGAGGCAGAGGAGGTTTTAAAAGCTGAAAAGAATCTAACCCTTCGGGTGGATCAAACTCACGGCTGTCAGCTTGGCAGGCAAATGTTGTAATATTTTTACCATGGGCCCCAATGATCTGCAGGCAGGAGAGCAAACATGGGTGGCACTATACTGTCATGACATGCTCTCCCCAAAATGAGAGCAGCCGGAACTTCACACAGAGAAATCTGTGGTGGTGATGAAAATCATCATACAGTATATTACAATTTACATTGTAATACTGTCATCATATCCACCAAGCAGGTCATGTTTTCACCCATGTCTGTTGGCTTGTTCGTCTTTTTGACCTTTGGTAAAACTACTGAACTGTTTTAACCACACTTTGTCAAAAGACTGGGGTGTATTCAAAGGACCAGTCCACTATATCCTGGTATGGATCCATGGTGCAGATGTGCATGCTACAGCAGATCCAGGATTGTACAGCAACATTAAGTGGAGAAAAGGGGTGGTGGTGGTGGCGGCGGATAAGTCCTCCAGGCCATGCCAACAATAACATTCCCAATTTTTGGATCAAAGTTCTTTTCTCATTATGAATAAAATTATGACAAAGTTTCCACATAATATCAAGACCATGAAGTATCTGTTTTGAACTTACAATTATGTACAAAGTTACAAAGTAATCTATTGCCATGGAATGTTAAAACTTTCCAGCCCTTTTTTTAAAGAGGTTTTTTGTTATTTGGTGCTTTTTGCGTATTTTATTTAGAAAACCTACATGGAGGTAATTTCATCAGTCAGTACCTTTACTGACTTACCCTGACAGAAGAATTATGTTCATGCACCTGCTCAGATGTGGATCCAAGATCCATTCCACCTTTGCAGAAGTCTATGCAGTGCCCTTCTCATTCTCAGTTTGTCTGAATAGGCAAGGAGCCCTAACAGAAAACCAACAAAACAAACAAGTATTGTAATTACTGTTATTTTTCAGTTGCTGGAAGAGAAGGAGGGCCTGCAGCATGAACTGCTGGAGTGCATGGGCGCCAGTTTCTTAGCAGCCCTGTCCAGCGACGTCTACACGGCCTTCATGCTGTCCATCAGGTGAGGGGTGGTAGTTTGGTGACCTGTCACTCAGTACAAGGTGTACATGAATCTGTGTATGGTACCACTTTGTCCATGTTGGACACCAGCTGGACCCTGAGGTTTACAATTACATTGTAGAATCGGCCGTGTAGATGTGAATACCAGCAGAGAGCAGAGCAGCGCCCAGTGGCTTGCAGATGTTACAACCCCCAGTCTGTCGCTGTCAACGGTCTTCCTATTTTACTCATTGGCTCATACCAGAGCTAGGCTTGTTTACTTTCTCAACCAAGGACCATTACTCTACAGATACTATGCAGTTTGTTGTACAGTACAGTGTTATGTAGGGATTATCTTCAGCTGTAAGCATCATATTACTTGTTTTCCTGAAAAGAAGTTCAGTTCTCTGAAGTTACTTTTTAGATAGAGTGTGAGTGCATGACCAGAAAAGTCAATGATCACATCGTCTCATATAAAATCAAATACATACCATAGGCTGATATTTGATTGTGAGGGTGGATATACCAGGTGATTCCTAGAATGTTCAGCACGGGATTTTATTGTGTTTTAATCCAGGAGACATTAGTGGATACAAACTAGTCCATGTGCACAACAGCACATCTGCTGTGAGGCCACTGTCCACAAGGGTTGCAGCTGAATAAATACCAAAGGAACGTGGCCTCAGTACACCATGTCTGCATGCTGACTGTGTGCAAGCTGCCTGTTGCAGTGTTTTTAAAATAAAAAAAAAAAAAAAAAAGAGACATCTCCAGTTGTAGTGCAGCTGCATTTATGTCATATCTGACAATAGAATCTCTTCCATGTTTCAATGCTTCTGAAGGGTACTGCTTTTTTTTTTTTTTTGACTGTTTTTGGCATATAACTGCAAAGTGGCAGCAAAGAAAAAGAATTTTATGGTTGTATTTGCAGAGATAAACGGGGGAAAGATGAGCAAGTGGAGAGAGATGGCGGGACATTATGGTTACCTACTATGATGGCTGGACTGACCAGTCCCAACAGGTACCATAAAAAACTCATTTTTTTTTTGTTTGTTATTGAAGTCTGCTATCAATTTAATCTTATATCTAAGCACTGTTTTCCCATTTTTTATTTGTGATTGTGTTTATTTCAGTTTGCTGTATGACTTGTATCTGTTTTTGATTTGGTAGTTCACACTTTTGAAAGTGCATCATCAAAGGCAGGAAATCAAATGTCTGTTTTTTTCGACTTAGTCCAGGACCACAACATGAATGGAATCAGAAATGTATTGTTCTTATGAATTACTGTTTACAAGGTATTCAGTGTAGAACAGCAAGAAGAACCTATCTCTGACCATCAAGCTGTGGTTTTAGAAATATAACAGCCACTCCACTCTTTTATATGGCTGTGAATCACTCCTGGCATTTGAAAACTAAGCTGGAAAAGGAACTGGATTGGTTTGATATGAAGTGCCCCTGGAAAATACTGGGAGTCAATGGAATGCCTTCATTTCTAACAATGAAATCAGGAAACCAGAGCAGTCGAACTCCTCTGTGAACCACAGTCTGCGAAGACTGCTCAGGCTGGTTGAATGTCACAGGACTGCCACCTTTAACACCTGTATGCCAAGTCCTTCCCTGGAAAGGGGGTAGAGACTGACATGAGATGGTACCAGCTAGCAGGCAGAGGCCTCCTGGCAGTTAGCAAAACCATCAGTTTGGCTGCTGATGTGGAACACTGGGCAGTTTTGTCTGCCTCGTGTTGTAGAGCATGGCAGTGTAAGGTTTAAGTTTTTTCTTTGAAAGAAAGCTGCCTGTTTGATGCAGCTGGGAGATGTGCCTACAGATAAATGCAATTTATAGGAAGCTGTATGGATTTGTGCTGTGGAAGTATATGCATGTGTGTGTGTGTGTGTGTGTGTGTGTGTGTGTAAATGGGCAGGAGTTTTGTGTGTGCATAAATGCACAGGAGTTTTTGTGCACATTCATGAATGTATACATGAACAGTATTGAGTATACTTGTTCATGTTCTGCAGTCTTCTCAGAAACAAAGTTTGTGCCTACTGGTTGACTACGACGCTAAAGATCTTGCCAAACACGGGACCAGTGATTCAGCACCACCTGGAGGACCATCTGCTGTCTGGGGGAGACCACTCTGAACATTCACAGCTGCTCTTTGCCTGGGTAGCTGTGTGCAGAAACATTCGAACTTTGGGTCAACTGGATTTGTCGATGCTGGTATTTATTTGATGTTCTTTCTAAAGGATATATGTGAGAGAGAGAGAGAGAGAGAGAGAGAGAGAGGAGGTAAGATGTGGATGAGAGGGGTGGAGGAGAAAGCGGGAATGAGAGTGTGAGAGAGTTAGTATATTTGTGTGTAGCAGTGAGTAGGTATGTGTGAATGTGTGGACTTGTGTGCGTGTATGAAAGAATGAAGTTTGCGATGTGTGTATGCATAAGTTCTGAGAAAGGGTATTCATTTTTTGGGGGGTGAAGCAAGTTTGGCTGTGTACATGACATCAAATGGGCAAGTATGTACTAAGTGGCTGTCTCTGTGTTGTTTTTGCAGTACCCAATTTCCGTACACTTGCATGATGTGCATGCATCTGTTTCAGCCAGAGCAGTTACTGATGGAGGCAGTATACAGTGACGAGGAGGATGTATGTTCTGAAGCCCTGTTTCTACTTTCCACAACACAGAAAAAAGCTGGTATAAAGATGTGTGTGTGTGTGTGTGTGTGTGTGTGTGTGTGTGAGGGAAAGAGAGAGAGATGAAATCTGGTGAAGTTAAATACTTCAAGCTGCATATCTTTTTACAGTATTTATATTCTTGTATAAAGAAAATTGAATATCTGCACATTCTTTTTGCTAGAAAAAATATGCAGATTTTGATATTTCTTCCGTGTTTTATCTGTACTTTAATGGAAACATGAGCAAGAGTGATTGTGTGTGTGTGCGTATGCGCATGTGTGTGTGTGTGTGTGTGTGTGTGTGTGTGTGTGTGTGTGTGTGTGTGTGTCAGTGCGTGTATGCGTGTGTGTGTGTGTATGTGTGTGCGTGTGTGTGTGTGAATGAATGCTGTGATCCATCACTTTTCTGTGTGATGAAGAGAGAGGTTGTGTGTATATGTGAGTAATGGAAGACGAGCATAAAGATATGCGTTTGCACATGTGTATCATTATGTTAGACTGCTTAATTAAGCATGCATATTTGATTATTGTTCATGCATGTCTGTGTGTTATGCAGAGCCTCTTGGGGAAGTGGAAATGCAATTATTTCAAGCTGCGTTACCCTACTGTTTAAAAGTGGATTCTGCTCCCTTCCGTCAAAAGCTGGTGACCAGCCTGAGGAAAGTGTTTGTTCGCATCAGGGACAGCTGCTCCACTGCCATCAAGAGAAGGCTGCAGGCTGAGTTTGTAGGTTAGTGGGACAGACTTTGTCCACTCCACTATCTCTCTCTCTCTCTCTCTCTCTCTCTCTCTCTCTCTCTCTCCATCTGTTAATATCTGTATCTGTCTATATTTATATATAATAGTAATTCAATCTAGTCGCAGCAAAGATGGTCATAATTTTTATAAAAGATGCATGGGACCTGCCAACTTTAAAAGAAAAAGCAAAATTATCTAAAATCAGTAATAGCATGACTGGATGTAAAATAACCATGAGGGATAGAAACAAATGTGAAAATTAAACTTGGTCTGGCCTGATGACAGGAGAGTTGAAAGTTAATTATTATTATTTTTTTAAGTATGATTCAGAAATGTTATCCATGTCAGAAGCCTGTATTAGACATGATGTCAACAGCAAGCAGAGGTTCTGGGATACATTCCCAACACAAATTAATTGAGTCAAAAATTGTGGTTCGAATAAATCAAAGAAAACACAAAAAGAATTTTTAAAAGGTCTGTGAACAAATTGCAACAAAAGCAAGAAAAGTTAAGTAATATTTGAATATGAATGATCTTTGGATGAAATCAGAAACTCCTGCTGGCTACAATGATTGTGCCATGGTCATGATAGTGTAAAAGATATGCGATGTTGCAGCGATATTATGAAAGATAATAGTAGTGGCTTCACACTTGAACCATCAGACAAACCTGGTTAGTCTGGCACATGAGGGCATGGTCAAAACAGACAAAACGTTTCTATTAATAGAAATGAAAATACCAAAATGTGTATAGATTGAATGATTTTTTTTTTTTTTTAATGATGCTTGGATAAATAAACAACTGGTTTGGAAGTAAGGAAGCTGTGGCCATGAAAACAAAAACCTTGCTGCCACACTTACGACTCTGCAATGAGTTAATTGATTGTCACCTACGGTGTAGTGCAGTATGGTCCCAAACAATGTGCTTAGAGCTCCTTGCATGGTGAATGCCGTGATGAAAGGGTAAATGGAAGGTGTGTTCATTGACAGATGAATGAAGGACAGTGAAACTTTTCAATTAATTCCTCTGAAAATTCTTAAAAATTGGGTCTTTAGAGGCAGGATTCATTGTCAGTTTTATTACAGACCAATCAATGACACTGGGTGATAAAGTGAAAAAAAATGATGATAGATAAAAAAGTCTGGGACCTCTGAAAACTCTTAAAAGGAGGGGTCTTCTGAGACAGGATTTCAGTTTCAGTTTGTTTGTTTCTTTTTTTCTTTCTTTGCATTTTTAGCATGACAGACTCGAAACTTCTTTAATAAACAACAAATTTAGTAAACAACCCTCGCGCATGTGCACTACAAATTCACTAAATTATTCAACAGAATAGAGGGCTTGATGTCAAAAACAACTGTTTCTTAGAACAGGTGATTTGTCTTTTTTTTATCTGTTCTCAAAGCATCATTGCCTGTGTACTTTTAGAGAAATAAAAAACAAATCCCTTTTCAAGGAATGATTTCTAAACTGTGTTGTCCTCTTTCTTGCTGCCATCCCCTCTCCCTCCCACCTTAACAGCCAGTCAGAAACTGTTTCAGTTTTATTACAGGCCAGTTATCAGGTAGGGTTCTGACACTACACAGACAACAACAAACAACAACAAACAACAAGCCTTTTCTTAAAAATAAAAAGAAAAAAAAAGGAGGCTGACACAACTGCAAGCTACTGAAATGAAAAAAACACACACACACAAAACACACACACAAAAAAAAAAAAAATAAACACTTGCAAAGGGACACTTCTCTGGTACACAGTATGAAACAGGCAAGTGAATTTGTACAAATGTGTCTTCTTCAGACACCATAAGAAACAGTCACAGGAAAAAATGCACAAAGCAGTGATCTCCAGGTGACTGTCAGCAGGAGATTCATGTTGTAAGCAGTAACAACAGAAAAAACACAAAGGCTTTCTGAAATAATGAGTCAATGGTCATCAAAATGCAGAAGACTCAATGACAGTAAAGAAATGAAAAACAAATCAGAATCAAATGGAGTTTCAAAGAAAAGAAAAGAAAACTACTAGCACAGAATATCCAGAAGGCAGACGTCTTTAATAAGAGGAGAGAATGTAAACTGAACTTGTGTCTAATCATGGTGGAAGCTAGTGTTAATCAAGGGAGATCAGCCAGGGAGAATTAAGAGAGTATTGAAGATATTTGAGAAGCAGGATTTAGCTGCTTTCGTTTCATTGTTGCTTGAGCATCCTGAATATTAAGGGCGTGCTTATGCTGAGTAGGAGAGAGGCATTTGTTTGGACAATCAAGTGCGAGAAAATTAGTGGAGACTGAGACAAATTTGTTCTGGAAAAAAAAAAAAAAAACAATCCTCAAAAGCAGGATCAAAAAGATTTTTCAGAAGGGGGAAGGATTTTTATTTGGGAGGGTCTTGACAGGGAGATTTCACAGTGTGTTTTTGATGGTTGGTATCTGTGTCTGATGTTTCAGATGATTCTGTGCGGTTTATGGAGTGGCTGTACAGACTGATGGTGAGCAACATCGTGCCCGGGGCATGTTTTCAGCGTCGTCGTACCTGTTTGGACATAGTGCAAGCTTGGTTTGAACGGTCATCTTGTGTTGAGGCAGACGGCTCAAAGAAAGGAAAGGCCCAAGGTTAGATAGGATGTTTGTGTGGTGTTTGTCAGTGTTTGTTATGTGCATGTATGAGTGTGTGCTTGTGTGTTACTATATTTTGTGTCTGTGTTTGTGTGTTACTGTATTTATTGTGTGTGTGTTTTTGTTTGTCTCTTTGTGTGTGTGTGTGTGTGTGTGTGTGTGTGTGTGTGTGTGTGTGTGTGTGTGTGTGCGGGCGCACGTGTGTGTGTGTGTGTGTGTGTGTGTGTGTGTGTGTGTGTGTGTGTGTGTGTGTCCAAGTGTGTGTGTGTGTGTGTGTGTGTGTCCAAGTATGTGTGTGTGTGTGTCTAAGTGTGTGTGTGTGTGTGTCCAAGTGTGTGTGTGTGTGTGTGCAAGTGTGTGTGTGTGTGTGTGTGTGTGTGTGTGTGTGTGTGTGTGTGTGTGTGCAAGTGTGTGTGTGTGTGTGTGTGTGTGTGTGTGTGTGTGTGCATGCTGGGTGCACTGACTGAAAAAATATTTGATGGAATTCTTTTGTCTTTGTTTTATTTCAAAGTTAAATTCATAAAGCATTCATGTTTTATATCAAGTTTGTTCATATACATGTAATTGTTTTAATAGATAGCATCCTCAAGCATTTCTCAGTAATCTTTCAAAACGGCAGTCTGTTTTTTTCATCAGGACAGACCTGTCGTTTTCAATAAGTGTATCATAGCACACAGGTATTTGTGTATTCTGTTTATTGTTCGTTTGTTCAGGCCCAACAGATGTGCTGATGAGATATGCTCAAAGCAAAGGATTGTGGGATTTCTTCTCAGTCGCCTGTAGAATCGGTCTCTTGCATTGTGTTGTGGACGGAGCTGATGAGGTACACAGTGTTCTGCGTTTAAGTTAGTGTGTGTGTGTGTGTGTGTGTGTGTGTGTGTGTGTGTGTGTGTGTGTGTGTGTGTGTGTGTCTGTGTGTGTGTGTGTGTGTGTGTCTGTGTATCTGTTTGGATATGTTTCTGGATGGGTTAATGCATGTTTATGCATTTATGTATGTATACATCTGCCTGCAAATGTGTTTATATGTATACACAATAAGAAAGAATAGTGTATAATGTAAAAAAAATGTACACTTCTAACTGTCATCTCTCTCTGTCTGTCTCTGTCTCTCAATCTGCTTCTTATTTTTCTTTCCTAACTTTTTCATGGCCAGTATGCTGACAGCATTCTTCGTAATAGAATTGACTCTTTTTGATAAAATCAGGCAATGATAATTATTACGTAAAAGTCAACAATTGAGTTAACTAGCACTTAGAGGAGAAACTTGCCATTGTAAGTTAGCTTAACCTAAATTACAAAGTCAGGAGAGAATAAACTTACCATTATAAGTTTAGCTTAACCTAAATTACAAAATCAGGATGATAATAAGTTACATTTATGGTGTAATATGAATTCAACAATATTCAGCTAACCTGAAGTCATTTTACAAAGTCATCATTGTAAAATTAACTTACTTTCATAATGGTTCAGCGCTGAAAGGTGTGCCAGTGGTTGGCTTGACTGTAGTGAAACTGATATTGAAAGTTCATAACGTGAAGTCAACAGTGTTAGTTAATTGAAGGTCATATTATGGAGTCAAGAGTGTTAAGTTTAAGCCTGAAGTTCACTGATAAAGTTACTTTAAGTTTATGATATTAGCTGGCAATATAAAATGGATTTGCATTCTTGATTTGACGTCACCAGACTTTAAGCTGATTATATGAAGTTACCAGTATGAGAAATATTGGCAGTATAAACTTAACTTTAAGCTCATGATTTGAAATAACCAATTTTAACTTTAAGCTCATTAGATGAAGTTACCAATATGGGATAAAAGAAAAGTTATGAATCACCAATGTAAAGTTATTATTTTATTTTTATTTAGGCCCATCAATATAAAGTTAAGTCTGTTGAATGAAGTCCTCAGAGTAAAGTTCACTGAACTTCATGATATGATGTCACCAATGTGAAGTTAATGAAAATAAAGTCAACAAAATAAAGTTAACTTAAGCTAATGACATGAAGTCAATTACATCTAACTTAAGCTCATGATATGAAGTCACCAACGTGAAGTTAAATCAATGAAATGAAGTTGACAGTATAAAGTTAACTTAAGCTTATGACATTATGTCAATTTGATTTAACTGAAGCTCATGATATGAAGTCACTTTGCAGAATTAACTTGTGCTCATGGTGTAAAGTCACTAGCGCAAAGTTAACTTTAGCTCATGATATGAAATCACCAATGTGAAGTGAAGGTAAGCTAATATATGAAGTCAACACCACAAAGTTAACTTGCATTTACCATATTAGATCCAGGAGTCAGCTGTCCACATCCTCAGCAAGTACTTCCCATGGACCTGGAACAAGGACTCGCTCACAGCAGCGTCGGACAGCTGTGACCTTGTGAACCATTTGCTGCATCATGGCCTCAGTCTGTGTGACAGTCCACGTGCCTATGAAAACCACAGTGGGGCTCTCCTCATCAGACTGGTCTACGAAAAGTGAGAGCACTGCAGAAATGTTAATCTGACTTTTACAAGGAAATTAAAGTAAATCCACTAGACAATGGGGACAAAAATTACTAGACAAAACATAATCCGTCAGATAACAGGAACAAATTACAAGACAAAAGTTGACATGTTTCGACCTCTTAGGTCTTCTTCAGGCAAATTAAACAACATTTAGGACAATGAAGAACGAAGAACAAGCAGTCGCATATCTTCTTAAATTCGGGGCAAGATGGGCGTATTTTTTTTTTGGATGGGTGCGGGACATGAATTATAAGAAATCTGGACTCACAGTCTGAAGAGAGCATTGTCCAAACCCCAGTAGCATGCGGCAGGTGAAGCGTGGTGTGGAGATTTTTTTTTTCTGGTCTCTCAGGTCAGCCTGTGTCCAGGTGTCTAGGCTGTTAGTGGCTTACCTCCTCTTTGTGTGGCTAGGTACACTGAAGGTCAGATAACCATGTCAGAAATCCTGTGATTTGTGATGTGTGTGTCAGTGTCCTGTGGGTTATATGGAGGGAAGTCAAAAGAAACGCACGCACACACATATGCATGCACGTCTATTCCAGTTTCATGAAGACCATGGGGGTGCCACAGAAGGCTTCCTCCACTCCTTCCTGCTGGATAGATAGATAGATAGATAGATAGATAGAGATAGATAGACAGACAGACAGACAGACAGACAGACAGACAGACAGACAGACAGACAGAGAGACAGACAGACAGACAGATAGATAGATAAAAAGAAAGAAAGAAAGAAAGATATATCTATATCTATCTATCTATGTATCTGATACACACTAGGCTACTAGGAGAGGAGATGGGTAGTGCTATGCATTGCCACTGGGCCACTGAAATACCCTGATGAATTGTCAGTGATTATCAGTATTTTTGTTACATTTCATTCATTTTTGTTTTGTGATGTGCTTTTTTTTTTTTACATTGTTGTATCTAGATTTTTCTACAAAGCTCTGACCCTTGTTGCACTTAGACCTATTTTTACAGGTTTGTGAGAGAGCAGGGACGCCATCTTCAGCTTCAGGACTCTGGCAGCCAAGGATCTGTGCACTGGCAGGAGTCTGGTGCCATGTTTGGTGACAAGTCTGGGAGATCCAAAGCCTGCATGTTGTTCTTTAGCGACATCCTTCTTCACACAGGATCGAGACGTCCCTCAAGCGTCAGAGGTGGATGTGTTGACGGCATCAAAGACCTCGCCCATTCATGGTTTGTGATTTGGATGTAGGTAGTTGACAAGAGATGCGGAGTTAAGAGTAAGAGTTTTTTTTTTTTTGCTTGTCTTTGATTTATGTGTGTATGTTTGTTGTTGTTGTTGTTGTTGTGTGTGTGTGTGTGTGTGTGTGTGTATGTATGTGTGTGTGTGTGTATTTATGTGATATGTGTGAGTGTGTGTGCACATATGCACATACATATGCGTGCATGTGTGTGTTTTAGGGTTTTGTTATTATTGCTCTTATTACAGCTTAGTAGGTGAACTAGTTGGTGCCAAGGTCAGCAGCTATGGAGCTTTTTATGCCATAGACACATGGAAAACACTTATGTATATAGACAGAGAGAGAGAGAGATAAAGATATATATATATATATATATATATATATATATATATCAAGAATAGTACTACTAAAACGCCTAATAAAATTTTTTAAAGTGCTCAACCCCTTGGGGAGCAACATCTGTTTAAAATAGTATGGTAAAAGGTTAAAACTTCCTTTTACCATACTATTTTAAACATATATATATATATATATATATATATATATATATATATATATATATATATATATATATGTATATAGGGGGCTGGACTCGTAATCTAAGGGTTGCATGTTTCAATCTCTGCCGGGCCGTTTCGGTACAGGGGGATTCTCAGAGTTAACATTGGTTTTGACTCCATTTCCCTATACAGTCTTTCAAATGAGACTATAAACCAGGGTTCTATGTATGAATGCACGCATAACATCTTGCACACTTGTCAAATCCCGTCACCAACTTTCAGAAGAGAAGGCCAGTTTGGGTTGGTATGGATGACACGTTACACATAGCATGCACCTTCCCCAAAGATGGAGTATGGCTGCCTTAATGGTGGAATATAAAAAACAGTCGTACACACAAAACTCCACTCCCTTTGTTGGGCAGATGGGATTAAAACTTGCCTTTCTATACAGCGAGTGTCCACAGGAGTATCAGCCTGCATACGTACAAAAAGAAGAAGCTATATATATAGATAGATAGACAGATAGAGATAGATAGATAGATCTTTACATTTATATCTATATCTATATACCTATCTCCCTGTATCTATCTATATCTGTCTATCTATATATATTTTAATATCTGTATCAGCTGGAGTAGATGTAGATTAAAATGTTTATATCCCATTTTGGTGTTGCCGTTGATGTGACTGATTATTATAGTCACTCACCTGCACTGCAATGACTTGGCACACCTGGGTCACCAAAGTTACTCTCACCTAAGTTTGAATCAATTTCAATGACTTTTGTATGTTATACACCCACATCTTAGTCATTGTTTTCCATTTAGCAACGCCAGGGTTGCTTAATCGTCCACAATTATGTTAAATGTATTGTCACTATTACTTAGTGTTGTTGTCAGCTCACTTAATACATGGTGAAGTAGTCTTTTTGTTTGTTTGTTTTTAGTTTTTTACCCAGTTCTGAAGGTAATGCAAGTGACCACCACAGAACTGAAGCCACCCGCGATATTCTACATCTTAATGCCCAACTCTTCCCAGCTAATTAGCATGATAACAGAGCGAAGACTCCTTGCCAGGTGAAAAGGGTGGTCTGATAGTTGGAGAGCCTTGCCAGGTAGAGTGGCTAGAGGAAAGGTTAAGCATCTTTCATCATTAGTTGCAGGTTTGCTCCAGCCCCTTGCAATTTCTTGCGATCACAGAGTTGATCAAAACCTTTCCATTTTTTGCCAACCGAAGTTTAGTCTACCAAGTCCTTGTGGATGTCAGTATTCTTTCGACCAGTCACACCTTGCTCTGTGTTCTGAGCCCATATTCCATATTCTGTCTACCCCTTGTGGGTATGTCCCAAGGCCTTGCTCTGTCTGCCTGAGGGGTTTGTTACAAACTCTAACCCCTTTCTGCCAAGTGAGAGGTTTGTTCTTAGCTCTTACCTTTTGTGCCAATTAAAGGTTTGTTCCAAGCTCTTACCCCTTGTGCCTGTTAATGGTTTGTTAAAAGCCGTTACCTTTCTGCCAATTGCAGATCTGTTCCAAACTCTTTCCCCATCTGACAATTAGAGGTTTGTTCCAAGCGCTTGCTGTTTTGGCCAAGTGCAGACCCAAGCTCTCACCATCTTTACCAAACCCTCACCATGGCCTGCCAATTTCAGGTTTGTTCCAAGCTCTCTGCGAGTGCTTGCGAGCGGAGCAATCTGGTCACAGCCTGGTGGACCCAGAGGACTGGCAGAGTGTGTGTCCCACACAGTGCGGCTGAGCACCTCGGCCATCACGCTGGTCTTACATGTTCTAGCCAATGGGCAAACAGGTGGGCTTGTTACATGTGTATATCTGTCTTTTCCCTTTGTGTGTGTGTGTGTGTGTGTGTGTGTGTGTGTGTGTGTGTGTGTGTGTGTGTTTTGTGTGTGTAGTGGTGCAGAAGTAAAAAAAAATGTTTGTTCTTTAAGGATTCAAAGATTTGCAAGAAAAGAAACTAATGTTTGTGCAATGAGGATTCAAATATGTGCAAGAAAAGAAACCAGAAATTAAATATCTGCTTTTGATTTGGGGATAAAGAAGTTAAGGGTTCACAAATGAAAAAAAAAACAACAATGGAAAAAACAAAACAAAGCAATGAAAAAAAAAACAAAGCAATGGAAAAAAAAAAGAAAAGGGTGAGTGCCAGTTAAGGAAAAACTGATCACAGATACGGAACTAATTTCCCAGTTATTCACTCCTGTTTTGCATTGTTTTTCCCTGTGTTGATGGATGGTGAAGGAGCTGTAATGTGTTTTAGTAAAGGAATGAAAAGAGAGATGGAAACAAAGAATCTAAATACATGTGTATCGTGCCCTAAAGCTATGTCAGTTAATTGGTACAGGTTGAACCCTGGTTTTTTTTTTCTCTCTGTTTTTTTATGAGATGAAATGCTACAAGAAGATTGCCACCAGCCATGGGAAACACCTAGAATAATCTTAAATGCCATGAAAGAGAGTGTAGGTATATTCTCTTCACTGCTCTGGAAGGGCTGAAATTCTCTTCATTGCTATAAAAGGGAGTTGTATAGTATTCATTGCCCTCAAAAGTAGTTGAAAATCCCTTCTCCAGTGCCCTAAAAAGGAATAAATCCCCTTCACTGCCATGAAGGGGAGTTAAATCTCTCTCCTTTGTCCTAGAGGGAAACCTTCATCCTTGAAAAGGAGTTAAATCCTCTCTAGAGCCATGAATTGGAGTGAAATCATCTCCATTGGCCTGACAGTTAAATCTTCTTCAGGTTCCCTAAAGGGAGTTAAATTCTCTTCATTTCCCTGAGAGAGAGTTATATCCCTTTCCATTGCCCTGAAAGGGATTTCACACATTTTCATTGCCCTTAAAGAAAGTTAGGTCCTTTCCATTGCCCTGAAAGGGATTTCACTCATTTTCATTGCCCTTAAAGGGAGTTAGGTCCTTTTCATTGCCCTGAAAGGGATTTCACTCATTTTCATTGCCCTTAAAGGGAGTTATGTCCTTTTCATTGCCCTGAAAGGGATTTCACTCATTTTCATTGCCCTTAAAGGGATTCAGATCCTTTCATTGCCCTGAAAGGGATTTCACTCATTTTCGATGCCCTTAAAGGGAGTTATGTCCCTTTTCATTGCCCTGAAAGGGATTTCACACATTTTCATTGTCCTTAAAGAAAGTCAGTCCTTTCCATTGCCCTGAAAGGAATTCACTCATTTGTTGCCTTAAAGGGAGTTATGTCCTTTTCAGGCCCTGAAAGGGATTTCACTCATTTTCATTGCCCTTAAAGAGAGTCAGGTCCTTTTCATTGCCCTGAAAGGGATTTCACTCATTTTCATTGCCCTTAAAGAGAGTCGGGTCCTTTCCATTGCCCTGAAAGGGATTTCACTCATTTTCATAGCCCTTAAAGAAAGTCAGGTCCTCTCCATTGCCCTGAAAGGGATTTCACTCATTTTCATTGCCCTTAAAGGGAGTCAGGTCAGTCCTTTCCATTGCCCTGAAAGGGATTTCACTCATTTTCATTTGCCCTTAAAGAGAGTCAGGTCCTTTCCATTGCCCTGAAAGGGATTTCACTCATTTTCATTGCCCTTAAAGGGAGTCAGGTCCATTTCATTGCCCTGAAAGGGATTTCACTCATTTTCGTTGCCCTTAAAGGGAGTTAGGTCCTTTCCATTGCCGTGAATGGGATGTATATCGTTAGTGCTGGAAGGGAGATCATTCCTTTTTCACTCTGAAAGGGAGTAACATCCTCAGAAGACTATGTGTGGATGCAAGTTTGGTGACTAAAATGTCCGTCAGTCCCTGTTCTCCCACAAGGAAGTACAGTCTGTAACACAACACTGGCTTGTGAAGGTGAGTAGACCAGGTGGTCCCCTCAGTGTTCACCCGGGGAATGTACACAGATGCGTTAATGGCTGTTTTGGTGTGTTTTTGATGATATTGGTAACAGAATCAGTCTTCTGATGTTAACTTTCCTTCCTTTTGTCAGAGTGGATCAGTGATCTAAATAAACTTTGCTGGTGTTCGTTTCTTCAGGTAACTGCCCATCATTTGCACAGATGGGTGTTGCTCTGGAGCAACTTGTGACAGACAGCACTGCAGAACAAGAGGTGACATCATCTCTCTCGCCTGAATCCAGCTGTTGTTGTCGTGGTGCTGGGCTCAACTTGAAGGTGTGCATTTAGATGATTATCATCAACGAGAAATATGTGAACACAGAAAAACAAATAATCCTTTAGCTTGACAGGAGCATACTTCATAGCATGGAAAAGTCTGTTGCTAGGTAGGAATTTCAGATTTAACATTGCCACTGGATATTTAAAGAAGCCATTGTAGTACATTCAAGATAGAATCATATTTTAAGATCTATTTATTTATTTATTTTGTTATCTTATTATATTTTTTTTACACAATTGATAAATGACTATTCCACAAAAACATATCAAGTAAACTTGCATTCATACACATTTGCACAAACACATACAAACGAACTCACAGAGTCAGATACACACACACACACACACACACACACACACACACACACACACGCACACACACACACACACACACACACACACACACACACACACACACACACACACACACACACACACACACACAAGATGCATGTACACACACACACACAAGATGCATGTACACATGTCAGAAATGTTTCCTGTAAGTTATGAGAAAGGACAAACATCACAGCAAGTGGGATCAGAGGAGTATGCACACCTGGCAGAGCAACAGTCTTCTCCATATCAAGGGACACTGCACTACAACTCAACGGAATAACTTGTTGTTCTCGGGCCTGGTTGATGCCAGGATTTATTATGAAAGTAAGCATAGAGCACAGCCCTGTCATGCAGTCTCAGACCGAAATGGAAATCCATAACATCATCTTCATCATCCTCATTCTCATCAATCAGCATTTAAAAAAGAAGTCTCAAATTCTGTGGTCCTTCATGCCCTGCTCTTGTTGTGACCTCACTTTCGATGTCCTCTCCATGTCTGTGGTCTTGGTTTGATTCTGTAGGGGTCACCAGTATCGGTGAGTCCATGGGGGCTATGATTGGACAGACATGGTGGTGCCCCCGGAGGGAGAACTCACTCACACTGGCTCCGTGACTAAGCAATAATTGTCATCAGCAGGAGGCTTAGTAGGTGGTGTCCTGCATATTTTTGGATTTGAACACCACCGAAGTGACTCAGCAGCAGTGCAGTGTCTCCTTAGGTGGGTTGCCTCTTGACAACTGGACATTGACTGCTTCCTGTGGAGTGTGAAGGCTGCAGCAGGCTGGGCTAGACTGTGTGGATGGGGCACAGTGGCAAGGATGCAATGCCACTGAGGTGGCACACAGCAGAAAAGACAGTAATAACAAACAAACTGTTGTTGCAGACAGTCTGTTTAAACCACTCTGTCTGGTGCCAGGTTAAAAAAACAATGAAATCAGTTGGACACTGTGCAAACATGTGCAAAATTGTCTTCGACAGAGGTGTTTATGGGCATCCCAAAGTGATGACTTCAGTCATGGGTGTTCAATCACCTATGGTGAAATGAAGTCTATAAAGCAGTTCAAGAAGCTGGATAGCCATTGACGTGGCCATGAGATGCACAACTGTTCTGGAAATGCAGTTCAAATCTAGACAGTACCAAAGAAAAAGAATTAACAGAAGGGTATCCAGGATGCAGTCCAGCCCCCTCAGTGTGTGTAAGAAGTTATGGGCTGAAACTGTATGAGGGGAGACTTCTTTAAAAACCCGCTGTTGTCCAGCGTTCTCAACAGTTTCCATCCACCGTATAAACTAAGCACACTCTTACAATGTAACTATAGTAATTTTTTAAAGCTGGAAATCTCTCTATGTTTTTTTTGCATCAGCTGAAGAGTTTGTTTTGTTTATGAAACACTAAACGGATCCGCACTATCAGTCATAAACAGCTATCAGAACAGATTCACCACTCAATCCTCTCCTAGATTACGTTCTTGAAAACCACTGAAAACAAAGGGAAACCATCACATTCCTAGTGTAAAGGCTTGCACTGGTTTGAAAGTGAATGAACATCTAATAATTACCATCAGCATTACTTTCGAATTTAATGTCATTGTAGCACAAAAATTTGTGAACAGGTGCCTAAAATAAATTCAAGACGGTTTAAACCAGTAAAGTGAAGGTTCAGGTTTATGTTAGTAGCACTGCATGTCCTCATGCAGAAGTTGAAATCTTTGTCTGGCTGCCATATATAAAAAATGCACCTCAGTTAGGTGTCGGCAAATGTCCGCATCTCTGTTGCACAACTTTGGATTTCTTCCATGTCTCAGAGCTGTGTTGAGAACAATGATTACTTCCTTACACAGCCAGTGTGAGGGAGCGTCCCTCTCTAAAAGGGTGCCATCATGTCCATCCATCGACAGTCTCCATGAATATAACTGACACCAAAAACTCTAAGTTTTACTTCGCGAAGGAATGGGCATGGAGAGGGAAATGAGAATTGAGGTCACCATGAGAGCTGGGCATGGAGGGCCAAAGAATTAGAGGCCATTTTTGAAAAATTACAGTAAGCTTCGACATACGACTTGATCAACACACCATGACGGGTGATAGCAAAACATTTCTTTGCAACACATCAGCAGCAGACAGTTTGATAGCACTCTCTCCTTTCAGTTTTCATGTTTTATAGTAAGATGTGATTGAGGTTTGTCTTTTCCTCTTGTTGTTCAGTAGGGCATGGAACCGTGGAATGGATCTCTTTGATTAGAAGGCGTTTTTTTTCTTTCTTTTTCTTTTCACAGTGATCAAAAACAATGATGAAATGCTTCCTCAATTTGCAGGAAAGCTGCACTTGTCTTGGCACAGTCACAGCGCGCTGGGTCTAGAACGTAAAAAAGATGGAGGATTCAGCCTAGCTGTGGACGTGGTGGAACATATAGGGGACACCTTCCTCAGAGTGCTCACCCTTTGTCGACACAGGGTACAGTTGGCTTCTTTTATGTGTCTGCAGTTTACATTAGAACTGCTTTGATGCTGATCATTTCAGGGGGTAATATTATTATGATGGGTAACTCCTTTTCATGTGTGTGAACGCCTGTGTACATGCTTGTTTGATACATGTTTCATTATCTCTTAAAGTTGATGGTAGATTTACTAGCACTTGGTAGGGCAAAAAGTTTATCTAAATGTGTGCGTGTGTGTGTGTGGATGGGGAGGGGGGGGGGGTGGGGGGGGAGTGCACATGCATAAATGCGTGTTTCTGTATCAGAGTAAGAGGCATTTCCTTTGTGGCCCTTTAGCATGAGAAAAGACTTCATTTGAGTAGTTGGTCATTTGACAATGATAAATAAATATGGAGCCTTTTTGTCTCTCCACCTCTATCATCGCAAGCTTTCATTGTGCAGGGGGCTATTGAAGGCTGCAGAAATGGCTTCTTGCAGTTCTGCACCTCACTGATGCTGTCTGATGATCCTGCTCTGTCGGCTGTGCCACCGAACATTCTCCACAAGGTAGGTACACCATTGTGGTACATCATGCGGTGCGGGGGAGGGGGGGGGGGGGGGGATGGGGGGGGGTTTACACCATTAAAAAAAAAATTCTCAATGGTGACTGCATAATTGTCAGTAGAGACACACCAATGAATATTAGCACCACAAGCGTAAGTTTTATACATTCTCTCGTAAAAGATTATATTTCAATTTCATATAATTTTCTTACACTTACTTGTTCCTGCATGGAGTGAAACATCACCGTATCATCAGATTACCAGAGAAACAAAGCTGGGAGAACTGAGATATAATCTGAACAGCCAGGCTTTATATAGGCACTACTGATCATGACTGTGCTTGTGTCTACACGTAAAAACATGTATACATATACATAACTACATACACATGAAATTACCTCATAGAGATATGTTCTCAAATTAGACTGAAATTTTTCACTGACAGGTTGACATCATCTTCTTCTCCCTCAACTCTGTGATGAGTCAGTGGGGCACTGTGATGAAGTGGGGCACTGTGATGAACAGTTCACCAGGTTCCTCCAGTTCTGTCTTGTCACGTCATATCAAGGCTTGGGTCCCTGCAACTATTTTCTGTGCACGTCCTGCGAAGTTGTCAGTCCATGGTTGTTCAGTGGTAATACGATCAGTATATCATGCTGAAACAGACATGTTACTGTTTGCCTGAAGCCTTGTCCCTCGTTGATGCAAGCCGGACCATGAGGCTTACATGTGGACACCACTGTAGTGACTCAACAGCATGGCAGCGTCACCTGTCACGGGTAGCCTTACAGTGCCTTGACATTAATACCTTCCTGTGAAGTACTGGAACAAAGACTGTCATAGAAGACCTTGAGTACTGAAGTGCATAAAGGAATGAGGAAGTAAGGAAAACAGAACAGCTGTGACATCAACAACATATGATAAGCCATACAGTAAATCATGCACTTCATCATCTGCTCACATGTTATATGTTGAACACCTGGCCACAGGCCATTGAGGCACTCTGATGACATGTTTCCTCATCAATAGCAGTTCTCTGTTGCCCTCTGAGAGATGGCAAAGGACAATTTTTGCTGCAGGATCAGTTAAAATTCAAAGCAAACCCTTAGTAATTTTCTTGAAAATACCAAGTTCATTCTTTATTCCCTTGATTTCCTCACCAATGAATAAGAAAGTAGCCAGCTCAGCTGAACTGTTTATAAGGCCATTCTGATGCACACATCCTGTTCTAAATTGTTCTCAGAACTGAGCCACACTTTACAAGCATGTATGTTGCAGGTTCTGTGCAGTTTGGAGAAAGACGAAATGACGTCATCAGTCACCAGACGATCAGCTGGCTTACCCATCATTGTCCAGACAATTGCTCAGGCTGAGAGAAGATGCAAATCAGTAAGCTTGTGCCTTCCATGAATTCACTTTTGTCAAGCATAAGCAGTCAACTGCAATTGAGCATGAGGCAGTTCATTTTTCTTAGGAATAGTTGGTGAGATTTTAAACACTCAAAAGGATTCTAGCTAGCTATTTTAGCAGTATTATGACCTAGTGTGGGCTTTTTTATGACTTCATTTCCATGGCATTACCATGTTTACATTTTCTTTTTTTTTTTTTCCAGAAATTCAGGTGTGATAAATCAAGCAGAATTTTTTTGTTTGGTCATGAGAACAAAACATGCTCTGCATACTAACTAGCCCCTGTGGTGAAGTGGTTGGCGTTAAGGGTTGTAAGCTGTTAGGCCATGGGTTCAAGTCCTATCAGAGGCACTGATTTGTATGTTTTTTGGCCCGGGCCAGCTTGTGCCTGTGGCTGAGTGTGGTGTGGGCTGGAATGGGAAGATTGGAATCACACAGTTAAATTTCATCCGACAGATTGTTGGTAAAAAAAATTTTTAACAACAGGGCTGGTTGATGGCAGGCTAATTATAAAAAAGAAGTTCTATCCTCAAAGAGCGGATACTAATGGCAGGCTAATTACAAAAAGAAGTTCTATCCTCAAAGAGCAGATACTAATGGCAGGATAATTATAAAAGAAGTTCTATCCTCAAAGAGCAGATACTAATGGCAGGATAATTATGAAAAGAAGTTCTGTCCTCAAAGAGCAGATACTGATGCTCAGAACTTCCCCAAAATCCCTTGAGTGAATAACGTAGGGTCACCCTCTTCATATAGAAGAGAGCTTGGTAGTTCGAAGGTTGACTATGAGTACAAAAGGTTTATGTTTTCGTTCATGATTGAATGCCCCCTTGCTTCATTGTTCTCATCAAACTCTCTGTCCCTGCTGTCTCTCTCTGTCCCTGCAACAGAGCAAGCTCCTCCAGCAGACGGAGTACAGAGGTTTATGAGCCGACTGTACCTCGGTTGCCTCAGCAACCGTCCAGCCCAGCAGACGTCCGAGTCAGGGTTGCCTCAGCACGCAGTCCACCAGACCCCAGGCTCCCGTGCACGCTGAACGTCCTCAAGGCCGTGTTCAGTGACGCCAGCCTCTCTGGGGAGCTGCTGACCCACCTGGGCAGGATGACGGAGCTGGTGATTCGCAGCTTTGAATCATCATCCTGGGCTGTGAGGAATGCTGCCACTCAGCTTGTCAGTAAGTCTGTGTGTGTGTGTGTGTGTGTGTGTGTGTGTGTGTGTGTGTGTGTGGGGGGGGGGGGGGTGGCTGTGGGGATGGGTGGGGGATGCATGTGTGTGTGTGTGTGTGTGTGTGTGTGTGTGTGTGTGAGGGGGGGGGGATGGCTGTGGGGATGGGTGGGGGATGCATGTGTGTGTGTGTGTATGTGTGTGTGTGGGATGTGAGGGGAGGGGTGGATGCATGGGTGGGGTGTGTGTGTGTGTGTGTGTGTGTGTGTGTGTGTGTGGGGATGTGTGTGTGTGTGTGTGTGTATATGTTTGTGTGTGTATGTGTGTGGATGCTGTGTGTGTGTGTGTGTGTGTGTGTGTGTGTGTGTGTGTGTGTGTGTGTGTGTGTGTGTGTGTGTGAGTGTGTGTGTGTGTGTGTGTGTGTGTGTGTGTGTATGTGTGTGTGTGTGTGTGTGTGTGTGTGTATGTGTGTGTGTGTGTACATGTGTGTGTACTTATATGTGTGTGTGTTGTTGTATGGGTGTGTGTGTGTGTGTGTATATATGTGTGTGTGTGTATGTGTGCATATGTGTGTGTTCATGTGTGTGTGTGTGTGTTGTTTGTGTGTGTGTGTGTATGTATGTGTTCATTATTTGTGTGTTCCCCAGCTGATTCCCTTAGGAGTCATCCAGTATCTCCACCCTCCCCAATCCAATGTCATGCCATTGTGTGTAAGCAACACAGGAAGAGAAAGGGATATCTGCACATTTATCGTCACCTTTGCTTAGGAGACAGCCGCACTCTGTCTTAAGAGGACTGAGCTCCTTTTCAGAAGAATGGAAGTGGTATTTTGGGGGCAGACCAAGGTTTAAAACAATCCTGATATAACTCTGCGTTGCAGTACATATTTCTGTATAATGTAGATCTCTGGCTCCAGCTTATGTCAAACACTGAATGGGCCAAGGTAAGATCTGCATATGTTTCTTTTTAAAATAATGTCATTTGTCAATTTTCTGCTTTTTTTGCTCCTTTTTTTTTATTTGTGTATATGTCTGTATATGCATGCATGTGTATGAATTTTGGTTCAGTTTTATCAACAAAAATTAGTTTTGTAACAATAGACAGAAAAGAAAACCTTTTACAGATAGCTTTTACGTTACATAGAATGTTTGGATATTCAGTTTTGAAAGTCAGTGGCAAATTTGTTTAAAATCTTTTGAGAAAATTCATGCCATGATCATCAATTCCTCCAGGCACGCTGGTGACCAGGATGTTTGGCCAACGGAACAAAGCTTCCCTCAGCTGCAACATGATGACCTTGCAGGAGTGGTCTGCCCACTTCCCAGAGTTGCTGGCCTTTGTGAGCCAGAAGCTGGAGGAGAGCCTGGGGGGCAAGGAGGACATCATCACATCGGTGCAGCCCTCCCTGTTCCTCGTCCTCACCCTTCTGGCCAGTCTGGGCCCAGCCGCACAGTGCGGCCAGGCCCACAGGTGGGTGTTGTAGTGTCTGGGGGCCTTTTAGTTTATGCTTACATAAGGGAACATCAGATATATTGATTATATAACAAATAAACAAGCGTTCCAAACCATCAAGCAGCACATCAAGTCATATGAAGATCTGTTGACATCACTGAAGAAATGAAACTTATGTTCAGTATGGATATGTAACAAGATATGATGTCCTTGCTGAAACTGTGCCCCAAGAACTGTTTAGGGATGAAGATGGAGGGGAAGACAGAAAAAAAAAAACAATGGACTGATAGATGACGTTGCAGAATTGACAGGGAAACCATTTGTGGAGACCCTGCACTTGGCACACAACAGACAGAAGTAGAGGGATCTTGTCAATGTTCCTGAGTGTGCTACCACGAAGATTTCCTGCTTCACACAAAACACACACACATACATGCTCACACACACACACACACTCACGCACACATGTGCATGCACACACACACACACGCGCTTGCGTACACACACACACACACACACACGCACGCGCTCGCACACACACACACACACACACACACACACACACACACACACACACATGCTTATAATATCGATTTATTTTTCTTTATATAGGCTGACAACATCTCTTCGCACCACTGTCTTGAGTGCTGTATCAAGTCCAGTCCTGTACCTACGAGAGTTGTCTGCCACTGCTGTGGTGGCGCTGACCCCTCTTGATGCGTCAGACAGCTGTGTGGCAGAGCTGTTGGACCGACTGGGGTCAGGATCCTCAAGAAGCAGAAGTAGTAACAGTGTTCACGGCACTCTGATGTGCTTGGAAAAGCTTGTCAAGTCCAGAACTGTCAGGTACTCTTTTTCTCTCTCTCTCACTCTCACTCTTTGTTTCTCTCTCTATCTCTCGGTCTGTCTATCTGTCTCTCACCCTCTCTCTCTCTCTCTCTCTCTCTCTCTCTCTTTCTCATCTTTGAAGAAGCTGAGGAGGATTGATTTGCCAAAGACAAGATGCACTATGTTTTGACTTTCGCAGATGGCAAAGTGTGATTGATCATGTTCTGATGTGGTTGGTGAGGTTGGTGAAATCTAAGTCACAAACTATCAAAGATTAACATGTCTGATAATGCTTATGTCTCTAAGGGGATGTTGGGGGCTCTCTCAGTCAGTATGAATAGTTCCCCCCACCTTCTCCAGGTTCTGTGCTGGTCTTTTCCTCTTTTCCGC
Organism: Conus betulinus; assembly: GCA_016801955.1. NCBI lineage: Eukaryota > Metazoa > Mollusca > Gastropoda > Neogastropoda > Conidae > Conus > Conus betulinus. Next base: position 304,188 of record JADBJO010000457.1, on the reverse strand, counting down.
CTCTCTCTTTGTCTCAGCCTTTTTTTTGTTCTATTCTGTTGCTTACTGTTTATCTGCTTTTGTTGACCATTCTCAATTCTTTGTTTTTGGAAAATCTTTTACAGTTATATCTTGTCACAATTTTGTATAGCATGTCTTTCTTCTCTTTTTCTTTCTTTTTTGGGGGGATGGGGTGGGGTGGGGTGGGGGGGGTTGTAATCTGGTGATTAAGTATTGAAAATTGTACACACTATCCAGGATGGACTCTAGCTGTCCATGCTGCAGTTTGCCCACATGTTTTTTTTTATCATTATATTTTTAAATTTGGGTTTAAGAAATTAAGTGGAAAGGCAGGTGCTAGCAGCATGGTCTAGTCCTATAGCCATGAAGATGTCAGTTGTTTAGCTTCCATGTTATGAAATTTTGTTGTTATTTGTTTTTGAGGATGTAGTATTTTTCAGGATCTGACCTTTTCTGGATTTGACATTTTCAGGATCTGACCATTTCAGGATGTGACTTTTTTTCCTGTATGAGTTAAACAACTCTTGAAAGGCCCTGTGTGGTCACCTGGGCTGTAATGAGAAACGCAAAACTAATATTATTGTTATTGTTTTTGATGGAGACAAACCAGGACTGACTGCAGATCATGTTTACTCCTTTATTCAGTCCCATTTTAATTATACTGAAGACAAGCTGTAATTTGCAGGTTATCATGGTACCATGGTTAACATAGCAAGACGCAGGCTGGGAGGTTGTGGGTTTGAATCCAATCAGAAGCATTTGTTTGCTGTTTTTTGTTTGTTTGTAATTTTGCCCCAGTTGGCTGCTGTTCACAGCTGAGTGTGCTGTAGGTTCAAATAGGAAGGCTACAGGCACAAAGTTGAACTTCATGCTTCCATACACACACCAGCGGTTTTGTGTGCACAGCTGGAATGTTGAAAGAATATCATTGTGTCCTAAATCAGTGTAAGTATTTGTAGAGGTGCGTTTGTTTACACCTGGTGTTGCAGCCACACAGTGGCAGAAACAATAGTGCGGCATGTGGTCAGCAACAGAGGATTGATCTCAGGCACCCAGCAGTGCTCACTGCTCAATGCCAAGTGTGTGGACATGCTGCGTCAGGCTGTCCCAAAGCTGCCGCCCACAAGTCCTCTGAAGGATCAGCTTGTGGGGATGCTGGTGGACGCTGTATTCTCCGTCCCTTTGGGTGACATGCAGGTGTGTTGATGATGATGATAGTGACTGGAATGCTTTCAGTAACGAGAATTGATAGTGACAGTCGTCACCATGGGTTTGGGCCTTGCATCTGCATTAGTTCTAATAATAATAATAATGCGCCTATTCTCTAAAAATAGGGCTCTAAGCGCTTTACATTACCAACAACGCATACACACACACACACACACACACACACACACATGCACGCACACATGCACGCACGCACGCACGCACGCACGCACACACACACACACACACACACACACACACACACACACACACACACACACACACACACACACACATATATATTCGCACGCGCGCGCTCACACGCACGACCAAACACCCACGCTCTCAGACACCCGCATGCACGCACGCACTCACAACAACACGGCCTGCACGCACAAGCAACACAACCACCAGCGGCGTGCACGCAAAAACCCACTCAGACACTCGGAAGGTGGATTAGGAAGTTGGGGGGGGGGGGGGGGGGGGGGGGGGGGGGGGGGGATTACGACTGAAGAAGAAAGAAGTTAGTTTTGACGGCAGGTTTGAAAGAAGAGGGTGAAGGTGGGTGTCTGACACTGATGGGAAGTGTATTCCAGACAGCTGGTCCTTGGAAGGAAAGAGAACGTTGACCAAAAGATTTTGTTCTGACAGAAGGAATGCGCAAGAGGCGACTGTCGGCAGAGGAACGAAGTTGACGGGATGGGATGTAGATGTGGAGGGATGTCGGAAAGATATTTTGTCCAGTGCCAGAAACAGAAGAGAAACAGATAGAAGCCAGCTTGTAGTCAATTCGCCTCTGAATTGGAAGCCAGTGGAGGGACTGCAACAGAGGAGTGACATGTTTACGTTTAGACGCCTTGCAAACAAGCCTGGCAGCGCTATTCTGAACCTTCTGCAGTTTATTGAGTAGGTACTTTGGTGAGCCAGCCAAGAGACTGTTGCAGTAGTCCAGCCTTGAGAGAACTTGGGAACAAACCAGAGTTTTTGTGGCTTCAATGGAAGGAAGTGTCTGACTGAACTGATCTTACGTATTTCCAGATATGCTGCCTTGCAAACATTAGACACGTGGTGCTTGAAAGAAAGGGTGGAATCAAAAGTCACACCGAGGTTACGAGCCTGGGATGAAGTTGAATATCGGAACTTCCGATACTGATGAAAGGAGGAAGGGGAGGGATGACCTTGGAGTTTGGGAGGAGCAAGGAGAAGAACTTCAGTTTTGTCGTCATTCAGCTGCAACTTATTCAAAGTCATCCAATTCTTTAAATCTTGTGAACAGCCTTTAACATCACTGACAAACATCCTTGAGTTCAGATACAGTGCTTGACTTGTACATCTGAGTGTCATCAGCAAAAACTCTCATATGCAGCAATGAGTGCTGATCGATAATGTCTGACACAGGTCTGACATACAGAGCAAACAGAACCGGCCCAAGGACGGAACCTTGCGGTACCCCACAGGTTAGAGGTGTAGGAGATGAGATGAAGAAAGACCATTGACAACAATTCTCTGGGAACGATCACTGAGATATGACCTAACCCACTCAAGAACAGTGCCCTGATGCCAAAAGAGAGTTTGGAGTCTGGAAAGGAGAATGTCATGATCAATGGTGTCAAATGCCGCGGAAAGATCCAAAAGAGAGAGAAGGGAGACTTTGTCATCATCAAGGGCAAGAAGAAGATCGTTTACAACTTTCAGGAGAGCGGTCTCTGTGCTATGGCCAGCCCTGTAAGCAGACTGGTGAGGGTCATTCAACTTTTGAGTAAGATGAACTGAGAGCTGAGCAAGTACAATTTTCTCGAGGACCTTTGCAAGGAAGGGAGAGATTCGAGACAGGTCTGTAATTTTTGAATGAATTGGGATCCAGGGAAGGCTTTTTTGAGAAGGGGACGAACCACAGCAGATTTGTATTCTTGGGGGAAAACGCCAGACGAGAGGGAAGCATTTATAACATGGGTTATGAAGGGGAGCAAAACATCAATACAGCGGAACAGAATGGATGCAGGCAATGGGTCAAGGTCACATGATTTTCTAGGCGAACTAACAATCACTTTTCTAACATCATCCTCAGTCACAGAACTGAAAACAGTCAAAGGTTGGCCTGAAAAAGAACGATCACTATCTAGAGGGGATCCAGTGAAATTTGAACTGTTCAGATTGTCTCTGATTTTTGATTTTGGCATTGAAAAAGTCAGAGAAGAGGATGGGGAGTTCGGAAGGAGTGAAAACAGTGGGGAGCACAGCGTTACTTTTCCTGCCTAGCAAACTGTTTGTGAGCTGATACAGCTGAGCAGACGTCTTACAATCTAATATTTTCATTGAAAAGAAGGAAGATTGAGCATTAAACACAATTCTATCTACAAAATGTTTCTTCTTGTTGAATATTTCTTTATGGACATGAAGGCCAGATCTGTCCCACTGGCTCAGCTCTCCGTCGATCGGCCTTGGCAGCAGCTTTGATCTGGTCGGCTGCAGCGCTGTACCACGGGCAGGAGGGACGGTTCGTCACCTTGCAGCGTTTGGCGGGGGCGTAGGTGTTGAGGGTGTCCTGGAGACACAGGTCCAGCTGATGAGGGGTGAGGGGCTGGGGGGCGGAGTCCAGGGAGGTCTTCAAATCATCTCTAAAAGAGGACATGTTGATGTCAGCCAGCCTCCTCTTCTCCACGTATCTAGGCTGGGTGGGGGGGGGGGGGCTAGGCACAGATAGCTCCACAACACACACAGTAGTGGTCTGAAGGTAATGTTTTGTCCACTGTAGTCGACTGTACAAGGGTATCATCTTGGCGGCCCACGACCCAATCCAGCGTATGACCACGACAATGGGTCGGAGCATCCACCGACTGGGCAAGGCCGTATGTGTTCAGGATGTCAAGGAGTTTGGCGGTGGAGGGGTGAGAGGCTGGTCTAGATGATAATTGACGTCGCCAACAATCAGAAGATGTCCGTTCAAACTATTACAAAAGTCCAAGAGGTCGAAGTTCAGAAAAGAATTCTTTTTCAGTCAGTTTATTTTTCCTATTGGGGGGTGGGCGGTAAAGGGTTAACAAGTTAATAGAATGCTGTGGAAGGGTGATGATGATGAGGTGCACTATTTCAAATGTAGAGTGTTTAAATGGTAAATCAGACTGGACTTTGATTGGGGGACAGACACTCTCTCATAATGATGGCAATGCCACCACCACGTGAGGGACGGGGGAAAGACAGAGTGCAGTATCCTGGTGGGGCCAGTCCTGTGCATTTTGCTTCATCGCCCTGAGGACGTAGCCATGATTCCGTGATGCAGAAAAGATCAGGGGCATTGTCCAGAATGAAAGAGTTTATGGGCAGGTATCTTTTCTTTCTTTGCTGCGGACTGAGCGTTAAAGGAACACACAGACATCAATGAAGCAGGAGTAGTTTGGGTTTGAGAGAGAGTCTTGATTCGGATCTGTGTGTGTGTGTGTGTGTGTGTGTGTGTGTGTGTGTGTGTGTGTGTGTGTGTGTTTTCTCTTTTCATTTGCTGACTCGCTAGATCTGGAATTGGATTAAATTCAAATGATTAGGGGGAGAAAAATCAGGGAAGGTCATCCTTTAGAGCAACTGTTAGAGTATGGTCCCATGAATGAACATGTCACTGTAAACCATCCTGAACGTCCTCAAGGGTCTTTTCGTTTTTGTTTGGTTGGGTTTTTTTTTTTTCAGAATTTCTTATAATTTGACAGTTTCATCAGGAATTTGTTTAAAAGACCGTTTTGATTAATGCTCCCTTTCCAATTTTCATTGTTGTTGTTGTTGTTGATATCCCCCCCCCCCCCCCCCCCCCCCCCCCCCCCTTTTTTTTTTTTTTTTAAGAATCAGATGGTGAGTATTATTTCATGCTGGTCTGTGCATTTGACAGTTGGGAAGAGGGCTTTTGATCAGTTCGGCCTCATCGCTCATCATCAGCCTTTTGGAGTCATCGTCCCCTCCCACAAAACATCTCTCTGCAACAGTTCACCTCAGACTGTCTGAGCTGCAGTGATATGGAAGTCAGATCTGCTGTACTTGACTGCCTTTGTCACAGTGAGACAGTCCTGCAGGGCATCGTGGGGAAGACTCTTCAGGTGAGTGAGAACTGCCGGTTTGTGTTTATGTCATGGCTGCCAGTGACATTTGTCACTGGAAGACAGTGGGTTGTGTGCTTAGAAACATCACTCAGGTATTCACCTGTGCAAAAGTTGTTAGCTATCTTACTGTTTTGGCTCTTTTGCCCTTTCCCATGTAAAACTGAACATCTCATCCTTGGGTCCCTCTTTGAAAAGCATGACATTCCTTTGGTGAAATCTGAGGATCCCAACCATAAAGATAAAAATTTGAAGAAATTCTGAATTATATAGTAATGTTGCACCAACACACTTGTCCATTCTGCTAAACAACATCATGGAATACATACAGACAGACAGGTATCAGAATGAAAATTAACTGGCAGGAGCTGCTTTCAAAGCAAAAACAACAGAAGCAAAACAAAAGGGATAAATTCTGTTTTAGAGCCCCCTCTCTGCACACTTCTTTCTTCCATGCAGGAATCAATTTGATGAACAGAAACTCTTCTCCATAGTAAAAACAAAAGGTAACAAAAAGGAGGAGTGGGGCTTTAGACATTGGACTTTCTCTCCAGATCTCGCTGCTGATCTAGGACTTTGCTGAGTCTTCTTTCCAATGTATGCAACACTCTTTCACTGGCCTTGTGTCACACACGGAATCACTGCTTTGTAACAGTTGACTTAAATGTGGCATTCTAATTCTGTTTGTGTATGCTAGCCAAGTTCAAAATGTCGGAAGAATCAGCTGTGCTAGCGAGTATGTGTAATTTTTGTGTGTAAATGTTTTCTTTCTTTTTTTTTTTTTTTTTTTTGAATTTTGTTTAATCCAGGCTGATAATGGCTTTTTCTCATAGGTAGTCTGAGGTCTTTTCCATATGTTTATATGTGTTCAGTGTTGCAGTTGTGTATGTGTAATTTGGCTTGGAATAGATCTCGTTATGCTGTGTGCTTTTGAAAGTATCATGGTGTTATTTTTCCGCAACATGCAAACTGTTAGCTAGTTGTTCTATTGCACATAAACTGTTACCATATTTAGGTTTGTTTATGTTGTCATCAGGTGAAAATTATTAAAACCTGTATTTTAACAAAAAGATGAGCAACATTACACTGTTGTGTGGTAGATACTTGCATATGGCATTACATGTCTTCATTGTCCTGTTGTTTAGAAACAGCTGTGGCAACAACTGCAGGGAGAAACCGACGCTTCTTGTGTCGTCAAGATCTGCCGACTGCTGACTGGCTATTACTTGGACAAACCCTCGTCATCCAGCGACCTTGACTTTGACCTAGGCTCTTGTGACCTGGGTGCAGTGAGGTCAAGGTTTGACAAACTTGCCAATGTACAGTCTGCACTGTTTCCTGTGGAAGCTGTGTTTTTTTCTCAGCTGGTGAGGAATGCGAAGGATGCAGGGATGCAGGAAAGGTATCAGTATGTTCATGGTTCTTGTTTTGTGATGTGCGCATGACCTTGAGTTTATATCTGTCTGTAATTGTGTGTGTGTGTGAGTGACCTTGGGTACGTTTGGCTTTGTGTGTGTGTGACTTAGTGTTTTTTGTTGTGGGGGGCTTTGTTTGTATGGCTTTGTGAGTGTTGATGTGCATTTGATTTTGCATGTATTCTGTGTTTGACTCTTGTGAGTTGACGAACATCTGAAATTTGTTTGTGTTTATGTTTGTGTGTATAGTCATGTGCTTGATTTCATCTGTAAATATGTGGCAGTGTTTGTGTATGATAGTGTGTGTTCATTCTTGTGATGGATGTTTGTGTTGGTGTTCCAGTATAATGTTACATGTGTTGATGCGTGTTTTGATGTGTGCTTTACTTTCTGTGTGTTGATGTGGGAGTTGGGTTGGTGAGTGTTGTGTGTGTGTGTGTGTGTGTGTGTGTGTGTGTGTGTGTGTGTGTGTGTGTGTGTTTATTGTAAATGACTTTGCAAGTAAACATCAGTACAAATGTAATGGCTACCAGACTAAACAGGTCACTCAGTTAAAGAAGGCTACTCACTGTGTGCGTAGCTTTCGTCGGCAATCCAGCCGACTTCTTCAGTGCAACTGCTGGGTTGAAACTGGATTCAGTACAAATGTTTTTTGATTTTGCTTCCTTTCATGATTTTACATATTTCACATCTGATACATTTTATCATATATCAAGTTTTGTCTGCCTCTCTCCCCTTTTTTTTTTTTTTTGTCCTCTCTCCCTCTCTCTCTCCCCCCCCCTCCCCCTCCCCCCCCCCCTCTCTCTCTCCCCCCCCCCCCCCCCCTCTCTCTGTCTCTATCTTGTCTCCATCTGTGCTCCCCTCTCTTTCTCTCTGTCTGTTTCTGTCTCTTCCTCTCTCTCTCCTTTCTGGGTTAATTTCCTGATTCTTCACCACTGATGCAGAACCTTGGGGTTTTTTTTTCAGGCTACCCTTCATTATTAAGTGCATGGAGTGTCCGATTGACAGAGTTCAGTCAGCCATGTCAAAATGAGGATTTCCGCATGGCTGCAGCCCAGGGTCTGGCGCTGGCTGGTCATTCAACCTTGTCATTCTGTGCTGCATCATTAGGGCAGGCTGTGGAGTCTGTGATGGCCAGGTGAGATGAGATGGAGAGTTCTGATACCATAGAAAAAATTTGTTAATGATATGAAGATCTGTGACATTGTTATCATTATACTGACTGAGACAGCTTTTCTTTCATTGTTGTTGAGTGATCTATCAAAAACGTTTATATATATATATATGTGTGTGTGTGTGTGTGTGTGTGTGTGTGTGTGTGTGTGTGTGTGTGTGTATACATGTGTGTTTCATTATGAGAGAAAGAAGATTCAAACACTAGCCTAAAATGAATGAATGAATGATATAAATGACTGAAAGAGCTAATACATGCATATCAAAAACATGATATATATATATATATATATATATATATCAAAAATACCACTAAAATGCCTAATAGATCCTGAGGTGAGCCAGCGCTCGAAACAGACCTGTCGATTTTAAAACTTCCTTTTACCATTCTGTTTTTAACACACACACACACACACACACAAAATATATATATATATATATATGTGTGTGTGTGTGTGTGTGTGTGTGTGTGTGTGTGTGTGTGTGTGTGTGTGTGTGTGTTTTTCATTATGATAGAAAGAAGAAGATTCAAATGCTAGCCTGGAATGAATGAATGAATATATAAATGACTGAAAGAGTTAATTTGTTCACTCAGGGTTTCTGTTAACACTCATACCTGTGTCCCAGATTCTGAAAACTGCAAGGATGTGATAGAAATTCAGTTTATAATCTGAGGGAGGCAGTACTCTACAACAGGCAGTGCCTGAAATCTGGTAAAATTTGGATGACCAGTTTTGGCTTTGCATTGGGATGTCATCTGAAAATTCAGTTTCTGCTTCCTGCATTATCTCCCTTTACTTAGAGGGTGGGCTCAAAAATGGTCAACCATTTCCATTACGCCCAACTGATTTTGTGTAGACCCTCTATAGTCTGATGAGGCCTGCATAATATCACCAGCTGAGGGCCTCAGGACTACATAAGTAAAGCAGCTACAGGAAGCCATAGCCAATACACAACTGTAGCTAATGATTGCAGTGGAGTAAAAGTGGGTGGAGATGAGGAGATGAGAAAAGTAAGGGGTAGAAAAGAGAAAAGAACAAAAACTGGAACAGTTTCGCTTCAGTACAACATACAAAATCACTCGCCCTTTACTCCTTCCTCAGTCCATATAAACATCAGTTCTGACACCACACTCTGCATTATCATTCCTCAATTCTTAACAACCAAGACCCAACCCCCATGCCATCAATCCTCTCTCCCCCTTCCTACCAATACCACACACCCACATTGTCATGTGTTTCCCCCTTCCTACCAACACCACACACCACATTGTCATGTTTCCCTCTCTTCCTACCAACACCACACACCCACATTGTCCTCTCCCCCCCTTCCTACCAACACCACACACCCACATTACCCTGTTTCCCCCCTTCCTACAAAACCACACACACCCATATTGTCATGTTTCCCCCTTCCTACCAACACCACACTCCCCACATTGTCCTCTCCCCCTTCCTACTAACACTGCACACCCACATGTCCTGTTTTCCCCCTTCCTACCAACACCACACACCCACATTGTCATGTTTCCCCCTTCCTACCAACACCACACACCCACATTGTCATATTTCCCCCTTCCTACCAACACCACACACCCATATTGTCATGTTTTCCCCCTTCCTACAACACCACACACCCACATTATCATGTTTCCCCTCTTCCTACCAACACCACATACACCCACAATGTCATGTTTCCCCCTCTTCCTACCAACACCACACACCCCCTACATTGTCATGTTTCCTCCCCCACCACACACCCACATTCCTTCCTACCAACACCACATACCCACATTGTCATGTTTCCCCCCACACACCTACCACACCACACCCCCTACATTGTCATGTTTCCCCCTTCCTACGAACACCACACACCCCACAATGTCATGTTTCCCCCTTCCTACCAACACACACACACCACATTGTCATGTTTTCCCCCTCCTACCAACACCACACACCCGCATTGTCCTCTCCCCCCTTCCTACCAACACCACACATCCACATTGTCATGTTACCCCCTTCCCCTTCCTACCAACACCACCACACACCCACATTGTCATGTTACCCCCTTCCTACCAACACCGCACACCCACATTGTCATGTTACCCCCTTCCTACCAACACCCCCCCCCCCACATTGTCATGTTTCCCCCTTCCTACCAACACCACACACCCCCACATTGTCATGTTTCCCCCTTCCTACCAACACCACACACCACATATTGTCATGTTTCCCCCTTCCTACCAACACTACACACCCACATTGTCATGTTCCCCCCCATCCTACCCACATTGTCATGTTCAACACCACACACCCACATTGTCATGTTTCCCCCTTCCTACCAACACACACACCCATATTGTCATGTTTTCCCCCTTCCTACCAACACACACACACCCACAATGTTATGTTTCCCCCCCTTCCTACCAACACTACACACACCCACATTGTCATGTTCCCCCCATCCTACCAACACCACACACCCACATTGTCATGTTTCCCCCTTCCTACCAACACCACACACCCATATTGTCATGATTTCCCCTTCCTACCAACACCACACACCCACATTGTCCTCTCCCCCCTTCCTACGAACACCTTACACCCACGTTGTCATGTTTCCCCCTTCCTACCAACACCACACAGTTGCACTATTATTCTTCATACATATGTACAGTTGGATTTTGGTCATAGGGACAGAAAATAAGAACATTTTTTAGGTATCTATTAGTCAGTAGACACCACTCTTTGTCCTGAAGGTCAAGAACAGTGATAGTAACAAAAAAAAAAAAAAAGCATTGTTTCAACTGGTAGGGATTGCTGTAGTACCTTCTGGTAAGATTCTCTTTCGACAGTGACTTAAAATAAAATGTTTTGCATTTCAGCTTTATTTTAATTAAATTTTCAGTGTGGTGGAATCCTGTATGGTGTTGTTGAGGAGACGGACAGTGACATTCGCAGAACTGTCACTAGATTTGTGGGACAGCTGGACTGGAAACAAAAGAATCCAAAGGTGTGCATTCTTTCTGCTGCTAGAGTGTGTTTGTTTGTTTTTTAATTCATTTGTTTTATCAGTAAAAGCATGTTTGCATTTTTTGTATTTCTCTTTCGGTTTTTTTTTTTAGATTTTCAGTTCAGTGTCAGAGTTTTGAGTGTGTGTGTGTTTTTTTTTTTTTTTTTTTTTTTTTTTTTTTTTTTTTTACATGTGCCTGTTTAAAGGTATTCTACTTAGAAGACAATGATTTTGCTTTGCTGTCATCATTAGCTCAATTTTACAACAATTTGGTTATTAATTTCTCAGAAGTGACAGGTGTATAATAATATTGATAGTGTGCAAGTTGCTGAGATGCAGAAGAACAACCATTTCTGCAAAAGGTTATGACGATTGTCCTCAACAAGCATAAATTCTGAAAACAGAACTCAGAAGTGTCTTTCTGTTTGACAAATCCTATTTTTTTCCTTGAATTTATATGTGAAAGTTGCTTTTTTTTTTTTTTTTTTTTTTTTTGGTTAAACACTAACAAAGGAGAGACTATTGTGATTGAGTGCTAAATTTAGTACAGCTAAAACGAAAACCAGATTAAAACAGAAAAGAAAGTCAGCTGAAAAAAAAAAATCTTTTGCTAATGATCGGAGTCTGTTGAGCAACTTCATGTGCAGACATGTATGTATCAGTTTATGTATATCTCAAATGTTGAATGCCGCTGTTGCTATCATAAATGCTGTGAGTACAGGACAAGTCCAAGAAAAAAAAGGAGTATATTTGTTGTAGTTTCCTACATCCCTCTGTAACTTTGACTTTCCAGTGCCAGATTATATGCTTCTAGCCACACAATTCTGCATCTTAACAGAGTGTCAGTTCAACATAGTGGTTGATCGTATCAGTGTTGATCATTCATGGGATTGAAGTATGTAACTGACTGTGATGTATGAATTAAACGGATAGTTCAATGGCAAACATTAAAGCTCTACTTACTAAGTGGTTTTTGTGTGTGTATGTGTTATGTATGCACATGTGTATGCATTCATGTATGCATACTCCAGTGGTACTGTAATAAGTGTTACTCAACACGCATGTGCAGTAGAAGAGGGTTTGAAATGAAGGAAAGATATGTACAGCTGTATCTCACAAAATGCTCATTATTGACAAGTTAACATCTCTTTTTCACAGATCAGTCAAATGAATTCCAACCTGTGTTCAAGGTATGTTGTGTGTGTGTGTGTGTGTTGTGTGTGTGTGTGTGTGTGTGTGTGTGTGTGTGTGTGTGTGTGTGTGTGTGTGTGTGTGTGTGTGTGTGTGTGTGTGTGTGTGTGTGTGTGTGTGTGTGTGTGTGTGAGAGTGTGTGTGAGTGTGTGTGTATGTATGTGTATATTTTTCTCCCAGACATCATCTACTCTGTAGAAATGTATTGCAAAAACGTCATCACTAAAATATTTCTACGCTAATTACAATTTTGTTTCTCACAAATTATTTCCATTCTAACATCAGAATCTTGCCTTTGTTTGAAGATGTTCCTGGCATATTTATGCAACGAATTTGGGCACAGTCCAAGCGTGATGATGCTGTTGATAAAACAAGTTGTACACACCTGGTGAATTGCACGCCTCGCTTCAAAAACTGTCGCAGGCCAGGTGATTGTTCACAGCTTGTTTCTGTTTTATTATCTGTGTGTGTGTGTGTGTGTGTGTGTGTGTGTGTGTGTGTGTGTGTGTGCGCGCACATGGAGAACTGCATGACTTGTTTTACGAACTGTCCTGACCAGACAATTGTACAAGACGTGTTTGTATGTATGTGTGCGTGTGTACATGTGTAAATGCATAGCAGATGAACTGGATGTCTCTTCACAAGCTGTTTCAGATCATGATTTTCTGATGAATTTTCATGGTGTGTGTGTGTGTGTGTGTGTGTGTGTAACTGATGCACTGCATGTCTCGCTTCATGAATTCAGCCCAGGTAAATGTTCACTGGTGTTTTTCTGTTTCTCCAGATCACACTACCTGTTTGAGCCAGAGGAAAATACCTTCTTTGCAGAAAAGATTCACCAGCAGCTAGATATCTACAATGCATTATCAGTAAGTAAAGAGTGATACCCATGACATGCTGTTCTCATTTAAATGGCGTTATATACACAGCATCGTTATAGCTCATTATTCCCAGTGTATTGAAGTTGATTTTTAGTTGGGACAAATTCTGTGGGCGCAATGGGTTCTATCAGATGTTCAAAATTAGCGGTACACATAAGACTTTCATGTAAGTCCTTCGAATGAGATTATAAACTGAGGTTCTGTGCGTGTGAACGCACGAATAACATCTTGTACACACATAAAAATCCCATCACCAGCTTTCGGAAGAGAAGGCCTGTTTGTCTGTGTTGGTATGGATGAGACATTACACATAGCATACACCTTGCATGAAAAAAAGAAAGGAAAAAGTGAGTAAATGACACTGATTGAATGACATGGGAAAACGACTGAATGAAGGTCCGGCAGGCAGCTCTTCAGACAGCTCTATCCACATAGGCAGCCCATAGTAAACAAGAGTGTGGATTGTAAAGCACTTAGAGCTTGGTCTCTAGCCAGGGATAGATGCAATATAAGTACTCTTGATATATGATATAAGTCTGTGTATATGTGTCCATGTGAGTGAAGGCCTTTGTGTGCAAACCTGTGTGTTTTACGACTGAAAATGTATGCCACTGTGCCATTGTGAACTTTCACAGAGGCTGCCTGTGAAGACTGACAGCAACCACAGTGCTAGTTCCCCCATCCTGGACCTCCTCCAGGAGCTGAGAACTGCCATCCCACTTCTTCGCAGCTTCACAGAAAGTGAGTTCAGTGATTGTTGTAAATTCTTTCGTCAGATGGAAGGCGTCTTCACTCCATTCAATTGTCCAGTGTAAAGGATCATTTCCTTGCTTATGCTGCTGTTATCAGTAGTAAAGAGGAATCTCTCTTTTTCTTTATGCTGTTATACATTTATTTCATTTACATTTGATCAGTGCTATTATACATTTATTTCATATACGTTTCTATTTCAGCACACTGCCATTGATCTAGTGTCTGTGTACCATGCGAGAACTGTAATATGCAGTCCTTATTCAGTCTAATGAGGATTCCTAATTCTTAACACATAGAAATACAAGAATCCAAATCTGTAAAGATCTTTGTTAATCATCACTGAATTTCACATTCACTTTCATTTTTGCACCTGGAATACAGATTTTGACATTCAGCATTTGGTTGCCTGCATGCAACAGCTGGGGTCAGAGTTCAAAAAAGGCTGTAGGATTCACCCACCATGTCTTTCATAGTAAATTGTGGGAAAACCAGAAGGAGGTCTGCCAGTCACAAGGAGACTGATTATTGACATACTCAGACAGGAATAGAAACTAACATCAGCATGGACACAGGCATACACACCAACACAAATTATGTCAAGATGGGACCTAGAGAGAGGGGGGCTGCACAATTAACGCATGCAGGTGCATGCTCAGATACCTGTGCACCAACACCCGCATGTACACACAGAACTCACACTCATGCATATGCATACTTCCATATACACATGTTCACTTGCATGTACAAGCTTACACACACACGCATGCACGTACACACACAGATATTTATATGCACATAATACAGTGCTTACGGATTCACACATACACACACACAGTGCATTGAGTTTCATCACTCACATGCATGCACATGCACACATATATGTACATGTACATACAAGCACATGCACACACACTTGAGTATCATCACTCATGAGCATGCACACGCACACAAATGCCTACGCACACACATGTATGGAGCATCATCAGTCACAAACATGCACACACACACACAAACACACGCATACACACACACCTACACATACACCCCTACACACACACAAAACTCCCTCTGGGATAACTTGCCCGCATCTGTGTTGGACTGGACACAGGGAAAGCAGTGTACAGCATGTGCGGAGAGGCGACAGTCCTGGCAGCTCTGGTGGGACTGGGGATGAGGCTGAAGTATGCCACAGGCCTTGCCAGCAGGCACCAAACACTCACTGCTTTCCTGACCAGCAACAGCTGGCTGCAGAGGCCTCCATGGAGTTGACAACTTGCTGCAGGTGAGCTGGTCTTTCTCCAGTCTCTGTAGGAACTGTTGGAAGTGATTGTATGTTTGTGAGAGTTGGTGGCGTTTGCGTTGTCTTTGTTCTAGATGGTTTTAGTTGCAGTTAGAAAAAAGAAAAAGATTCTTGCTTGTCTGAATTTTGTCATGAATGTGATAGGTTTGTGTGTCGGAATGTATGTGTGTGGGTGTGTGCAGGGAACATGTGCATCTGTGTGTGTGTGTGTGTGTGTGTATTTTCATGTGTGAGTATGTACCTGCATGTATAAATTTGACGCTGCTGTTTTTTAAAAAATACCTTCGCTTGGTGTTTTGCTCTTTCGTGTATGTATATCATTTTGTTTTGTTTTGTTTTTTAATATGCTGTTACTTCTTTTGTTTCTATGCTGCAGATTCCAAACATCCATCCTGTTGTTTCAACATTCCTGCAACCTTTATTGCATCAAGGAGTTCAGCCGAGTCTTTGCAACACCGTGACGTGATAAAGGCTGTGCGTTAGTGTCATCCGTGAATTTCTCATCTGTTAACGACCATTGGTGTGTGCAATCAAAACGTTCAGATTGTCATGAGACAATTTCAGCGCAATTTTTTCAGGAAGCAGCTTATGCAGTAAAACTGTGGATGTGGCGGTAAAGCACTTCCAACTTGCTTATTTGTAGGACAATTTGATTTAAAAGAATTCAGTCTTTTCATCTTTTTAGCCCACCTGTCAATGGTTCAGCCATATCTGGTTATGGAAGGGCGTTACAATTTATCTCGTAGCTGGGACAGAATGATTGAAAGAAATGACACCACAGTTTGATGCCAAAGTATGTACAGATAGGAGGAAGTTGATCGAGAGAAAGAGGGCGATTTGCTAGAAAAGACCAATGCAGAGTATGTTGTTGTTTTAGTGGTGACCAATGAGAAGGAGCTGTGAAAGCAGGGTCCCTTATATCAGGCCGAAGTTTTGTGGCCAATGCAGTAATAAGATAGTCACGTGACGCCCACCCTACTTCCGCTACGGAAGATGCCGAAGTTCGTGTACTGTACGTCATTCTTCTTCGGCCTGTCACCCAAGCAAGATAAGTCTTGTGCTCTGTCTCGCCTATACTTTGCCTTTGTGTAAAGATTGCTGTGTTCGCATTCTGAACTCATTTATTTGTGGCTTGTGCTTATCCCTCAGAGTATCTTGACGTGTGTGAGAGGTTATCGCTGGGCTAGCATTCTAACCTTATTTTTCGGAATTTTCTCGCGATTGTGTGCTCCCGGTTCTGCTTTCCGCGTCACCGGTTCAGCTTGATTGGCATTTTCCATCGCCGCGTTCATCGCTGGTTCGGTGCCTCTCTCTTATCCATCGGCCTCCCTTTTCAATCGCCTTCGGCCCAGTCGCCACTAAATTCCGTTTTCTCCCTCGCCGTCATTTATTCCACAACCTCCTGTGCGACGATCGTGAGCCAGTCTCGTCGCCATCTTCCAGTCTCGTCGCCATTTTGTTTTGCGCCGGTCTCCCCCTCTTGTCACCAACTTATACCCCAGTATTTTACAGGGGGTTGTTTTCGTCCACAATTTAATTCCTTGCCCCCTTCCTCATTTGCCAGAAATTCTCGCTCGCCTTCGTGTCCTCAACGATCGCGATCGACCGTTGTCCTGGTATTTACACGTGGCGTTACTCAGCACTTTGCGCCACGCCACGGTCGCTTCTCACGCGCAGTTTCGCTTTTCTGCTGCGCGCTTTGTGTCCCTGTACGGACTTGTTTTCTTATTTTCCATTGTGTACGTTGTTCATTTTATTTTTGTGTGCGCACGGTCGATCGATTGCCCTAGTTATTCCCCTCGATCGACCGTCGTGACTTTCTCGCTACGATCGTGTGCTCCGGTTTCGCTCGGCGCCATCGCCCAATATGGTGAAGGACTCGGCTGGGTCGAGCAACAACTCTGACGTGCAGGGTTCGCGCTCTTTCCCGGAGGACCCACGAGAGTTGGTTCCAACCCCGAGCGAACGTTCTCTCCTTGGGAGAACGGACGGCCGCGGTAGTTGGAGATGACCCTCCCGCGGAGGGGACGCGGGAATCTCCCTCCTCTACCCGACCGACGGACGCACGACCGTTGCGTTCGAAAGCTAGAAGGCAACCGGCGGCTATGCTAAGTGCCTTTCATTCGACATGCCCAGGAAATCTAAGGGCAAGGCCCCACTTAAGGGACCCCCCCTAGCCAAAACTTCCCAGCGGGAGTCCGCTTCGCCCCCAGCCACCCTGCCTCTAGCTTTCCTGCGCTTACACACTCATCACCTTACTATGCCGAGTCACGCGACCCCCGGCCCCCGGGGACCCTTGCCGGGCCGCGGACAGGCACGGGTGACGGCCTTGGGCTGGAACCCCCACCCGTCACTCGCATGTATGAGACAGGCGGGTCCACTTCTTCCCCCCATCTGGACTCGCCGTCTCACGACGCTCTCCCCCTCCGTGCACAGGTGCAGCCAACACCCCTGCACGAGGAGCGTCCCCTTAGCTCCGGATGCAGTGTTATGGCCACGTCTTGGCACGACCATGCACATGTCCATAACTCTGGGCGTATGGGAACACCGAGTGCATCCACCGGTTGTGATCATACACAAAGACGGCCGACCAACCCCGCTCGCCCGTCGCAGGTTCCCCTAGGGGTTCAGGACGTTGGGGGCCCGACCTACTCGGCCCCCCACTTGGGCAACGTCCTCGGTCCCGTTCCTCCGGGGGGGAGGATCTACCAGCGGGACCACGGGTAACCTGCCCCATTCCTCTGGGGCCCGGCATGCTCCCGGGGGGGGACCACATACTACGGTCGATTATTATTCCCCCCTGCTGCCCCAGGTTACCCCGGTCCCCGGCGAGTCCCTGCACAGTACTCTGGGCCGCACAGCCCGCTTATCTCCCCGGGGACCAGTGGCTCTATGCCCCCGAGAGGGACCAGTGGCTTAATACCCACACCCAACCGGAACAACTATTTGGTCGATTGTGGCACCCAACCTCACAGACTTGGGTCGACCTGGGTCTCCCACCTCGGGCGCTGTCCGATCGGCAGTCCGGGCTCTCCCACCCTAGCCCGTCTGCCGAGTATAGAGCCACGAGGGTCCCGCCCCCCCCCCCCCCCCCCCCCCCCCCCCACCCCTACCAGGGCGGGACCCTCGCGCACCCGCGCACTTGCCTCCTGAGGAAGACCTCCCTTCCCAGGAATTAGACTCCCCACAGCCTGAGGAGGACTACGATGAGGACCTCTTCTCATCACTTTATGACATCAACACCATTGAACGGTTTCGACCGGACTTGGTGTCGAGGGACGCCCCTCCCTCTGCCGATATCTTGGCCTTTCCTGAGATCGTTGGGCCGCCCCCAGCCCAACACTCAAGACTCAGGATTGTAGCTCCTCAGTCCCTCACTTCACTGTGGGAGAGTCCGGCGAAACGCGCCAGGGGTGCAGACGCCGTCCCCACGCCGGGTCAAGACCTTCCCCCGGCACCCAATGCGGCCCCTTTCGGCGCCCTACTTGGGACCGCAGGAAGCACCCTGTTACCTCCCTCTTTGCTGACAATCCGGCCACCAGGGAGTGGGCCATCTCCCAATCGGATTGTCGCCTGATACCCAACCGGGCCCCCCCTACTTCGGCCACTGTCTCCTTTAAGGCGTTAAAGGACTGGGACCGAGTAGCCGGATGGGCATCTTACACACCACTGCAGGGCATGCCTACCTTAGCATGCTCTTGCAGAGGGCGGAGGTACTCTGGCCTGGGGATGACGGCGCCGTCCCAGGGCCTTCGGATACAAACTCCGAACCCCACCAGGACGAACTTCGCTTGTTCAGCGATCCCTTCATGCGACACCTAGTCAACAGGATATCGCATCACTTGTCGGCTGCGGCGGACAGCGCAGCAACGACCCATTTTAATTCTGCTTGTGGCTAGAGACGCGGTGCTTGCACGCTCCTCGCTCTCCCCGGCACTCAGGGCATCCCTACGATGTGTCCCGGGCCAGGATCACTCGCTCTTTGGCGAGTACTCCACCTCGGCTATGTCTCTCTCTCTCGAGGAACGCAAGCAGGCGGCGTCCTTCGCCCCCCGGCCTCAGCCACGCCCTTCCAGACCCCCTTTCGGTCTTACCCCAGGGCCAACAGGCCCACTCCGTACCCCCGTCAAGCCGCATTTCACACCGCCGGGCCGGCCAAGCGCCCACTTAACTCGCAGAGGCCTAAACCAAAACCTCGCCAGAATTTTCGGTTCGGCCAGCAAGCACGGCCCCGCAGGTGACTGGAGGACACTCCCGTAGGGGGCATGGAACTGGCACAACCTGCCCAGCAAGACACCGGCCCACTGTACCCCTTCCCCCCGGGACCATCGGCTCCCCTGGCGGGCAACCTCTCCCGGCATGCCCGCCAGTGGCGACGTATGGGCCTCAGCCCCTGGGTAGTGTCGGTGCTTCAGGATGGGTTTCGCCTACCCTGGGCGCACGGTCGCGCCCTCCCCTCATGCGTTTCCTCCCTCCGTCCCCCCCCAGCGACCCCCCACTGCCCAGGCGGAGGCCCTCCGCCTGGAAGTCCTCGAACTCCTACAGAAGGGGGCCATCAGAAGAAGTTCCAGCCCAACCCCGGGTTTTACTCCCACCTGTTCGTGATCCCCAAACCTTCGGGGGGGATGGAGGCCCATCCTCGACCTTTCTCCCCTCAACAAGTTCCTAAGACATACCAAGTTCAAGATGGACACACCCTTCCAGATCAGAGACTCCATTCACCATAGATTGGGCGACCTCCATAGATCTGAAAGATGCGTATTTCCAAATCCTTATCCACCCGGCGCACAGACGTTACCTCCGGTTCGTCTGGCAAGCTCGGGTGTTCCAGTTCAAAGCTCTCCCCTTTGGCTCTCCCCCTGGCACCCTTCCTCTTCACGAGGTTGTCAAGGAGATGGCCGCCCTGGCCAGGCAGGAGGACATTCGCCTCCTGGTTACCTCGACGACTGGCTTGTCCTAGCCTCCTCCAGGCTCAGTGCCAGGCCCACACCACCCGCCTCCTCAGCCTTTGTTCCACCTGGGGTTTTAATCAACCCCCTCAAGTGCGAACTTTCCCAGTCAGAGGTTCTCTTTCCTGGGCATGAGTTTCGACACGATTACCATGAAGGTCGCCCCGACCCCGGAGAGGTCGCCCGCCCGGATTGTGGACCTCATCGTGCGCCTCCGAGAAGCCTCGCACACCTCGGCCAGAACTCTGTCCTCCCTCTTAGGGATGATGGAGTCCCTTTCTGCCCTCATTCGCTGGGTCGGGGGTCCCCAAACGCCAGCTGCAGAGGGAGTTCCGTCGTCGTTGGTCCCAGACCTCGGACCGCTGGGACCTGACCATTCCCCTCGGCCCCTGGTTCTCGGGTGCCACGGAGGAATGGCTCAATCCGTCCACCCTGATCACGGCGGCGTTCCGATCTCTCTCCCAACTCAGTCCCTCGAGCTATACACGGACGCCTCCAACTCGGGCTGGGGGGCCCACTTGGGGGGGACAGTCATGCCTCGGGATGTGGGACACACAGATGGCTCGCCTCCACATCAACATATTAGAGTTGGAAGCGGTCAGACTGGCCCTCCTCCACTTCCAGCATCTAATCTCGCACCGACTGGTTCTCCTCCTCACGGACAACACGTCGGTAGCCCCATTACGTCAACAAGGGGGGGGGGGGGGGCTCACTCCATCGGCCTCTCTCTCAGGACAGAGGCCCTCCTTCGCTGGTGCCACGCACGGGGAACCACCCTCCGTGCGAGACACATAGCGGGGACACGGAACATCCTGGCAGACACTCTCAGCGGGTCAGGGACCCTTCTGCACACAGAGTGGACCCTGAACAAGCTGACACTAACCACTGTCTGGGATCACTGGTTCAAGCCCATGGTCGACCTATTTGCGACACGGTTCAACCATCGACTCCCCCATGTATGTCTCTCCAGTCCCGGACCCCCGAGCGTACGCGGTCGATGCGCTCTCCCTCCCCTGGACGGGACTTGTCGCCTACGCCTTTCCCCCCTTCCCCATATTCACTTCACAAAGTGATCAGGAAGGCCAGGCTGGAGAGACCCAAAACTCATCCTCATAACCCCATGGTGGCCGACTCAGTCGTGGTTCCCGGACCTCAGGTCCCTAACTCACGTTCCCCCTCTCCAGCTAGCCCCTCGGTGGGACTTGCTCAGACAACCTCGCTCGGGCCTCCCTCACTCCAATCCCCTGATGCTTCGCCTACACGCTTGGCTTCTATGCCAGCCAAATTGCGACCACCGGTCCCCGCCGCCCCCCCGACAGACCCCCGTCTGTCCTAGAGACCCTGACAGAAGCGGGCAGCATCGCAGGGACTACGAGACTTGGCCTCGGCCTCTCGTAGGGCTAGCACAGAGTCCCTCTATAATTACAGATGGGAGAGATGGGTCACGTGGTGCACGGCTAACTCGGTCCCCTACCTACACCCCTCCAACATCCAGCTAGGCAATTTCCTATCCCACCTTTCGTCCTCCTTAAAACTCTCTAGGCTAGCTCCATTCGGGGCTACCGATCGGCCGTATGCACCACCATCCGACAGCTCGGCGGCCCATCTTTCGACAATGACTTTCTACTCAGAGAACTATCACGGGGGGTTGCCCTACGGGAAGCTCAATCCCCTAGGCGCGCCCCCCTTGTGGGACCTCTTTCTGGTGTTAGGCGCCCTCAGAAAACCCCCTTTCGAGCCCCTCCGCTCCATTCCCTTTGACCTCCTCTCCTTCAAGACCACCTTCCTTCTCTCCCTGGCCTCAGCCAGAAGGCGAAGTGAGATTCATGCCCTCAGCGGGGACCCTCGGGACATCGCCTTTCACAGAGACGGCTCGGTCTCACTTAAGTTCCTACCTGAGTTCCTAGCGAAGAACCAGGAACCGGGCACAGCCTCTCCTTCCCTCCTGATCCGCTCTCTAGCGGATATCTTAGGCAACGAGCGGGGGGGTGGGGACATGGACCTGTGCCCCTCTAGGTGCCTCAGATACTACTGGGAGCGTTCCCGCCCCAGGCGTTCCTCGCAGCGACGCCTTCTTATCTCCATCAACCCCAACAAACAAGAAGGACATATCGGCGGGCACTATCTCTAGGTGGCTATCCAATACTATCAGATCTGCCTATGCCCAGGCGTACAAAGACCTCCCAGCCCTGTCACCCCGAGCCCATGAGGTCAGAGCGCTGCCACGTCCTCAGCGTTCCAGCACTCTGTCCCCGTGCGCCATCTCCTGGAGGCAGCCTACTGGCGTTCGGAGAACCCTTTCATAAACTTTTATTTAAGGGACATCCGCATGACCCAGGGCTGATGGTTCTAAAGGGATTTCATTTGTGGCGGCCAATGCAGCCATATCGGTCTACCCCAGGAACCATTAGGGCGCTCGGCCCTCCTCCTATTACTTTAAATTCTGCTATGGTCTGACATGGTATAGTATACGACGCCAAAATGGGGAGTTTGTTTGTGTTATACTCCCTGTTTGGCTAAGTATACTTACCATGTCAGACTCTAATGCCCGCCCTACCTTCCCCTCTAGCGCCAAGTTCCCTGGGGGTTTGCCTTGCGCGCAGGCCTCATTGAATGACGTACAGTACACGAACTTCGGCATCTTCCGTAGCGGAAGTAGGGGGGGGGCGTCACGTGACTATCTTATTACTGCATTGGCCACAGTGTTGTGATGCGAAGGATTTTCCAAGTCATTCATGTCAAACCCCAAACAGACTGTTGGACCCTGGCTATAACACTGTTGTGGACTTGTTGCTAACTACCAATTCAAACAGACGATTGGGGAACATTAAAAAATGAAACTGTCACCAACTTGAAATGCTTGGTTTAGCTTATCTGGATGACAGAAGTGAAAACTCGGTTGTTCAAATTTTTATTTAATGTGAGGCAGATATTTTTTTAATGCACTGAACAAAAGAAAAAGCTTTAGGAGACCAAATAGGCAAGTCTCATGTGATAATATCGAACTCTTCATGTTATGGGAACTGTACAAAATATGCATACATAACAGACACACACTCTTGTGCTTGAATGTGTGCAGATGCTCTGTGTGTGTTTATGTTATACTTTTGTGTCCATGTTTACATTCCAAAGTGAGTTAATGCTTCCTTTTGGGACATGTTATTTCAGGGGAATAGAGTAAAATGGGGTTAATAAGTGAAGTTCTCCCTCTACATGTGTAAAATATCTCACTGACTTACAGGAGTAAAAAGGCAGGGAGTTTTATAGTCAACATTTTTTTTTAAAATAAATAACTGACTTTTTTAAAGGAGATTTTTATCTGTTAATATACATCACACTACACACATACACATACATACACACTCATAAAAAAATGTACTGCATCATTGTGACTTGGGCACTGGAATAAAAAGAAAAATGTTCTTTCATAACCTTTTATTCTTAGCCTCTATGATACCAGTTCATTATCCCTCTCAATAAATAGCACAACTTTTATGACGTTTCTCCAATCAAAACAAATTCGCTCATAATGCATCTTCAGGTGTATCTTTTTCTTGCATTATTAGTTCAACACAACGGCAGCAAAAATACACTCACAATACCTCAGCATACCTCTACAAACCATAAATATATCAACCCATTTCTTGTCTTTTGACAATATACATTGGTATCACAAAATTGGGAGCTGGTCACATGATTTGAAAACCACAAGTCATAAAAAGATGAAAACAACGTCAAACAAAAATGCACTGAGAGATAACACACAGAACAATAGTCTCCTATTTTGTAGTTCCAGAATGTTCACTACAGCTGAACTGTATCACATATCAATAAAATTTTGAAGCCTCACAACTAAAACATTAGAGACTAGGATTTAAAAGAACAGAGACTAGGATGAAAGACAATGAAAGAATGAACCTGCATGTAAAAGATTACAGACTTGGATTTGTGAATGTTTTGTTTAAAACTAATACTCCATTGAAAGAATGAACCTGCAAACATAGAGTTTCTTCAGAATTACATCTAATGTTTGCCACACATTCAATTGAGAAAAAAAAAAAACTGTCATCTATGGCATGCATTCAGTAACCACAAAACTCCATTCTAAATCTATATTCTCTGCTTGATAAAACCACACACAAGACCATTGGTGTATACAGTACACATATCTATGTTCCTGCACAGTTCATGTCAAGTGCAAAATTTCACTCAAAACATTAACTTATCAAAGATGAAGTTTTGACAATCTGGCCTCTGGTTCAGCTTCTTTTCCTTTCAATCCAATCGGGGGAAAAAAAAAAAATCTTGTTTGAATGGATGATAGAGAAGATTTCAAATGAAAAGAAGCGGGATCAAAGACTAGATTTTTTTTTTTTTTTTTGTAAAGCTTTGCCATGTTCACACAATACGCAAAATTTTGCGCAGTACATGAATTGCACAGGAACATGGATCATGCATAACACTTGTTGTTTTCAACTTATTTTTCTAGAAGTTCTGTGGGTCTCTGTCTAAGCAAGCATACTGTCGAACTGCTTCTTTTACTAATCATATAGACTGCTTCTTTAATTAATTATACATTAACTAGAACAACAGATCACAGAATAAATGCAACACAAACTTTCTGCCCATACCCATGTTTATTAATATTAGGTAATGTACTACATTGTGTCTGCACTGAACTACTGGCCTCAAATACTCTGATTTATTATATGCTTAAACAGACAAAGACATATAATCACATACAAACACAGTGATAACATGTATGCAGTGAATATGAAAAAAAAAGTCTGCAAAAAAAATGCTGCTTTCCCATCTTAGGAACATAAAAAAAAAAAAAAAAGGGGGGGGGGGGGGGGGGGGAGGCTTAGTACCCAGATTGTGTCAAAAATACAGTTGTCGCCATCTTCTCGTCCATGTTACTTTAGCCGCAGTGCAACCACACTGCTCTTTCTGGCCCCACCATCCCTGGCTCGTCCGTCCTGCTACAGTCCCGTCAATGGTTATCCACAGGGAACAGTCAGTGTCAAGTCATTGGAAGGCAACCCACCAGAGAGACACTGCACTGCTGCCGAGTCACTTCATTTTGTGCTCATGGTGCCGGTTCTGATACAAAATATGCAGGACGCTACCTGATAAGCCTTCTACTGTCAACAATAATTGCTTCGCCAATGTGAGTGAGCTCTCCCTTCAGGGCCACCACATCCATCCAACAACAGTCTCCATGTATCTGCCAATATTTGTGACCCCAACAGAAACCAAACCAAGGGGCAAGGGACGTGGAGAAGTAATCAAAACTGGGGTCACCAATAGTGAAGGGTCATAGAATTGAGGCATTTGTTTATTCTGATCGATGAGGAAGAAGAAGATGATGATGCAACAGATTTCCATTCTGCATTTAGACTGCATGACAGGGCTGTGCTCAACACTCACTTTCAAATTGTATTCAAGTGTCAACTAGATTGAGAGATATAAGACACCTGCAGTGTTGGTCAGGAAATTTGGGGAACACTCTTGGAAATGTATTCACTGGTGGATGAAAACTCAACTGTGTGGTCCCAGTCTTCCAGCTGAGCCCATAGCAAACTTGACTCTGGGGATAGAAGCCACAAAAGAAAACTCCCACAAGTGAATGGCTCTGATGGGATTAGAACCCACAACTTCCTTGCATATATATATACTGTAATGAAGTTGAAATGCATGCCCACAGAGTACCTAACAAAACATGTGCCATCTTTTCTTTCTACATTTGTTTGCTTTCCCTTGCATGATGATATGCATTGGCATACTGCAAGTCAACCTCCACAAAAAACTATTCAACCAAAAGACTGCTTGTTTCCAGATAATCCACTTTGTCAATTTTGTTATTGTCACATTTCTTCACTAATACATCCCTCCTGATCAACACACCAGCACACGCACACACACATGCACTTTCACACATACACTTACTATTTCTTTCTGCAAGACACATGCACAAGCAATATCTTTCTTGCAACACACACACACACACACACACACACTGATGATAATAATCATAAACCAATTCTAAAGTGAAGAACAAACAGTGCATTCACACAAGAAACTCCAAATAATTGATAAAGTGGGATAGAAAAACGTGGAATTAGACTGTCAAAGTGACATGAGTATTTGCAGAAGTAACCTTACGCACATGCACATAAAAAAGAATATTTCCAAAACATCTCCAAATAAGGACTAAAACCGCTGCCATCTTTTACACTAAAAAGACACATGCACACTGTTCTTAATATGGTGATTCCAACAACTGACCTTAAATTTCCAAAGTGCCACAATGACATGCAGATGTTTCAATGTTAATGGAATTTGTGCTTGAAGTTAGTAAAACTTATCTCAGGTTGTATGTTGTTCAAAGTCTTTCATTTATGAAGATTCCTTCAAAATGGAGATTATAAGCCTTCTTTGAACAGTCCTAAACAACCTTCTCACTAAAACTGCCTATAAAATGGCAAGACCGGAACCCTGGCTCACTACAATGACAGTCGGCATCTGCTGGGATAAATGGAATGGTGAGAATAATTAGCAATAGTACCGCGGGTTGAATGCCATGGGCCTCTCACCCCTGCTTTCACGTGTCTTTATTTGCCCGCTACATGTTCTCAATTTTGGCATTGCATAACTGGATCAGTAATCCTAATTTTCTGACAAAAATGATGTCAATAAATGCCTCATTCAAGGCTATAAAGATATTTCTTTTTTTTTAGGATCCTTTCTAAGCTGAAATTGAAGACAGATGAGATTAGGAGCACAATTAATCTTATATGGCAAACATCTTTCCACAACTGTTATTTAACTGTTCTTGCATGTCTAAATTTGTGCATAGTATACACTTGTGGGTGTACAGAAATCCAAGCTTGTATGAAGGAACACACCCTCAATGTACATTGTACAGGCACAGTGACCCATGCCTTTGCCAGATGAACAATAAATGTCATGGGTGTAAAGCTGAACAAAAAAAATAGCTAGCTCTAAGTGATGAGCGAGCATATACACTACCAGCGTCAAATATTTTTTATGAGACATTTACAGCATTTCCACAAGACTGGCAACTTTTATGATGGTTTACTCTTATCAAGTCTAACATTTTAGTGATTTCCTTAACTTTGATGTCGACTGATATAATTCTTGAATGAATGAAACATAACCATAATGCAATGCGTATACATAGCAATATATTATTGTAAAGAGCAATGAATATGGTTTCATACATTTGATTCTAATAATAATCAGAAACATAAGTGTCTGAACAATTAATCTTGTCACTGATCTTCAACACTGTACGAGTATGAGGTTATATTTTTCATTAAATTACAAAATTCAATGAAGAATTTTTTTTCCAGTTCATGAATATCTTTCCTTCACCGCTTCATCATTGAATTTCTTATTTCAGTGATCCCATACAGCCCATTTCTGGAGAGATGGTTCATTTTTTTGTGCTGAGACTAAAATTGTGTAAAATAGCTCTGAGCTTGACAGTTCATAAAAAAAGTTAATGAAAAGCATGCACTATGGAAATTTTAACTAAAAGGGTTTCTTTTTGTTTTTAATCAGTGCACATTGTTTTCAAATTTGAAATAAATACATAAACAGGTGGGTATACACATGCAGAGTGTGACTCAAACAGTTTATGCACACACATGCACACTCCAAAAGGTCAGAGTCAATCAAATCTAAGATGGCACCCATGAACATTGCTGTAATGATGACACAAAGTAGACAAAGTTCGATATTTTTCAGCTTAGATCTTAGTTCCGATATAATAACATCATCTTCAGTGACATCAAATTGTGCTGTTCCAGTCATAAAATCTTAAATGATTCTGTTCAACATATTCAGGAATAGTGAAAACTGTCATCCTTAAAATTTGTATGATTCTCAATGGAGTAAACTGGTGAGAAATAAATACCAAATGAGATAGAGACAGAAAGTTGGTGATGATTGCAACTGCAAAACAAGCAGATTGCTAAAAAAAAAAAAATCATGAATTTTTGCCAACATGCGCCTATGCTCCATATCCTAGGTGTATTCACATCAAGATGAAATGTAACCCATTTCCAGACATTTATACTCCTAAGAACACGCACCCATGCACATGCATACTCTTGCGCGCGCACACACACACACACACACACACACACACACACACACACACACACACCATTTCAAACATGTACCATAACATCCTGATGTACTTTGCAATCAGGCCATTTGTGGACCTCCTCAAAGGGTGGGATACAGCGAGCAGTTATAGGAAATGTTATCATTCAAACAGGAAAATGCAGCCTGGCAGACTGCACTGCCAATTCTTGGCTGTGACTGGCATTGGAAGAAACAATACTGAGGTAGTTTTTTTTGTACATGTCACAGGCCTATAGTCTCTATGATCACTTCAGTATCAGTTAGGGTTGTTTTTTTTTTGTACATGTCATGGGCCCTTGTCTCTATGACCACTTCAGTATCAGTTAGGTTTTTTTTTGTAAATGTCACAGGCCCTAGTCTCTATGATCACCTCAGTGCTGACACTTCAATCACACAACTGATTTCCTAGTTCTTCACTAGTTTTGCCTTGCATCAAAATTACTTCCAAGCTTTCTTATGCTGTGTTCACTTATCCCCTAAATCACAGGTCTTTGATTTACAGTAATTGATTTGTTTCCTGAACTATTTATTCAGAACAGGACATGCAAAGGCAAAAAAAAGCTGAAAAAAAAAATCAATACTTGTTAAAAAGTGAGACCAAGTCAAGTATGTTACAAACAAAACAAAAAAACATAAAAGGCAACACTGTGGTATCAAATGAAATGTGATTTTCTGTCCAAATATTAGTGGGAGCCATACCATTCCTTTAAGATACAAGGACGGTGCGCATCCAAAGCTGACAGCATACAAAGTTTCAACTCTGTGAGTAAGGGTGTGCTTACACCCACAATGCACTGACACTTTGTTGTTCATTTGCAAATGGACAATTTTGTGGATACGAAGTGTAACACAGCTTGCTGACAAAGTCCTAAAATCTCGTGGAGACAGCATAAACACTGGCCATACTGAAATGCAAAAATAAAGAATTCAGATATTTCACCATGACATTCAGAAAAGCCAAAGGTGTTGTAAACTTACAGGTATTGGATTCTTAGGCTGAAAACAAGACACTGTTGCCTGACCTCCCATAATCCAAAGTCAAAACTGGCACACCACAGTCTGTTTCTGAAAAAAGGACCCATGACCGCTGCGCACATCCATGCCACCCATCAGTTAGCAGACGAAAATTAATAACTATGGGGATACCTGAGAAATGGGTGTCATTCATCAACATAGCTGGACTGGAGACCTGAGGAAGCCATTGATAGGAGGAGTGGTCATGGTCACGCAGGGCACTGGTTTAAACCATATCAGTCAACACTCATACTGCCAGGATAAGGTAGGGAAGAAACATGCTCACATTCAGTACTGTTTTAACACTATCCACACATAGGCTGAGCGTGTGTGCCTTCCCCTCCTTCCATAGGCGCTCGGCGCCATTCAGTTCCCTGTGTACATAAGGATTTTGATAATTTTCTAATTTTTTTACAGTCTTGTTTTTACCTTATAGCAGCATATCTGGTATGGTTGGAAAGAGAAAATCAAGTAATTTTCACCTGAGTAAGTTGCATTACTCATATATTTGTAAAGAAATGACACGAGGGGAAAGTAGGCAGCCTCAACGTAAAAAAAAAGAAAAATTACAAGACCAGTTTCGCAATTACTATTTAATCAGAATATACAAAATAAATTCAATAAACTCTCCTTCATAATCCGAATCACCTTGTAAACACTGCTCGATCAAATGAAACAAGCAGGTGAAAACTGCCATGCTGCCATACTTTCCTGCCTAGCAGACGAAATCTGGCCTGCAGGGAGCGGAGCCAATGCGGCAGAAAAACCAATGCTGAGGAAAAAAAAAGGGGGTTCTTTGTTTATGCTGCGAAACTTGACCGTGAACTTTCCTCAACCTTATCAGGAATGGAATGCCAGTAACGTGGGAACCCATCTCTAAGTTTCCACAGCAGTTAGTTCACTAGCACTCTTATAGCTCAAGTGTATGAATTTTCTGAAGTACAAACACATGTATGCATGCTAACAGGATGGAACAGTGAGTGATGGAGTTAGCACGGGGACATGTGTGCCATAACGAAGGGAAAACTTGCGGTTAGTTCATATGTTTGTGCGCCGTGTAGAAAACGTTAAACAAATCAAACCTTGACGTTCACTCTGCAATACCTATCACCATTTTATAAATCTTGCACAGCACACTTCCTTTCTCTGTGAAGACCTACACCATATTATCAATGCTGAGTGTGTGTAGTGTACACTTACGTTCAATGAGCAGTATGTGTATGTATGTGCATGTAAAGCTTGAATACATGTTCAACATGCAAATCAAAACAAATCCTCACACAAAAACTGTCATACCAGCTTCAGCAAAGATCAATTTGATAGCATACATTTAGAAATCGAAAACACTGGACACAGTATTTATAACAAGAAAAATATCAGACTGATGTGCATGTGAAGATAATACATGATACCTCATTTGTATACCATTATAAAAATCATGAAAAAGAAAAGTAATTAGGAATTCAAAGAGATTTTTTAATAACAATGTCTTAAATCATCCCCATCTCTACCATCCAAGATATACTCAAAACAGCACACCACATCTCTTGAAAAGAAACTGTAAAGGCACAAAACTTCAGCTGCATACATAAGTGTGCATCAACTTGAGTTAGGGAGCAGATTTCAACAGATGCAACATTATCATGATATGTGACCTACACATATACAACCAATAATGTGCGTATTTATCACAATCATTTAAAACATACAAGGTCACAAGATCTGACGTTGCCATGAGCAGAAAAAACAGTTTCTCAATTTGTCCCAATTTCTTCTCATTTCAGGGATAACTTTCTCAACAATGTTCCTGTTGTAATGTCATTACCTGATAGTAGGATGTTAAAATTAAAACAAAGAATATACTCACCCCCACCCCCCCCCCAATCCAAACCTTTCTTTGATCATTCTTTTCCTCAGTAAACAAGATTATGATTCTTTGAAGTAAAAAATGTTGAAGGCACACATGCAATTCAACACAAAAAGTCTTCAAACAGTGAACCAAAATACTGACTGACTGAAACCAATTTCTTGTCAGATTAACTCAAGGTTGTACTGAACCAAATACACATTAGCAAATTCTTACATCATGTACGGAAAAAAAGTATGGGAACATCAACACAACAAAAACTCCGCTTAAAACCATCTCAAGGAAAAATGTGAAAACCAGCCAATTTTTTCGCTCAGTTTTCTACCCTCAGCACTCAGCACACACACACACACACACACACACACACGCACTACTCATGAGACAGTCTTATTCATAAGATACATGAAAACTTTCCTGTCAAAAAATGTTTGTTTACAAACTTGTTCTTCAATATCAGCCTTTTCTTGAACCCTCAGCACACCTAGAAAAGGAAGCATCTTTCCTGTTGACACCTTTAGTGTCTGACCTAAGCTCATCCTTGGTGAGCCATGCAGTCAAAATGAATGCTCTCTCTCTCTCTCTCTCTCTCTCACACACTCACACACAAATGCACACTTACAAACACATACAGAATATCAGCCATGTGTGCACCCCAGAGTAAATCTCATCCTGGAATTTGTTCAAACACATAAGGGATTGCACTTCAAACCAAGCAGTTTGTACTTTATGTCATGGAAAATACTTTTGTTTTGGGGGCAGTTGGAATTCGTAGTCCTCACAGTTCTGTTTACAAAAGCATGAATACAAATGAAACTAAAAAAAAAAAAAAAAAAAAAAAAAACCTATAAGCAAACAAACCAAAAAGTGTGAAGTAGAATTTTAACAAATTGCCAAATAAAAAGAACAAATGCATACATGTTAATCAAAGTGAATTTACGATCATTTTAAGAAATAACTGTGTTAGAAATGTTCGGCGAATAAATCTGTGCAACAAGTTACAGAGAATAGGGTGAACAGGTGGGGGCAGGCACGGAAGAGCATCGAGTATAATATTTAATACCTCTCATTCGAAAGATCTTCTAAAAACATTTTACAGAGTAATACAGATTCAACAAAATCACTGATACAGCATGTAAATGTGATTCTGGATTTCAAATGCCCATGTCATTTACTGTTTCAGATGCTTTCTGTTCAAGTGAGATCACTCATGTTTCGCATACCATCAACGTAAGAACAAAAAGGTTTAGAAAAGAAAAATCAGGCTCTCAGAGCATTTTTACTGACAAGCTGCCCACAAAAAATTACGGTTTCAAACGCTCACTGTCCGGGTGAGATCACTATTGTTTTTGCATAACAACAACATTCAGAGGTTTAAAAAAAATAAAAGTCTCTGACAGCGTATTAAGTGACAAACTGTTTTGGACTTCTGATACTCTGTGTGTGACTAATTTCAAATTCCGAACCCCCGAAATAGGTCAAAGTCAGTTAGTGTCAATTTTCCAAAAAAGCAAACAACCAACAAGAACAGAGCTATCTTCTGGCTTCTGAATTGATAAAAAAATTTTCCTGTGCTGATGAGGACACGTATCTTTTTTCCTTATTGATGCTGCATTGTCTTTCTCTTTTTTTCCCTTATTTTCCCCTTTCCATCTATGTAACTCCCATGATTTTATAATGTGTTCTTGACAGTTAATCTAACCGTAAATTAGTACTTCCTCAATGTTAAAGCATCATCTGCTTTCACTATAATGTCAACGCACACTCTGCATCCTACAAAGAAATGGCATGCACTGAGATTCTACAAGCAGATCTACAGGAAACAAACAAAATCAATGAACATGAGTGACTGTCCACAAGCTGCAGTCACAAAATCATTTCTTAAGGACATTTTAAAATTTGTTAAACAAGGTAATGCGGATGATCTTTTTAAGAAAGGCACAGAGTCGGATTTCATCTATCTTGAAAAAAAAAAAAAAAAAGATACTGATGAGTTCCACTCTATTAATACAAGTACAAATAGAATCTTATACATTTGTCTAAAAGTGTACTAGAGGGTTTTCTAAAAAAACCTTTAAAAAAAATATATAATCTCAACCTTCAAAATTGCAAGTACTTTTCTACACTTACAAAACACAATGCACAGGAGATGCATAATTTACACACTAAATGCATAAAAAAATGTCACTTCTATCATTTCAAAAATATACTGTTTATACAATCTTTCAAAATTATTGATATTTTTCTACAGCTATAAAACACTATGCATCTGAGATGTACATTATATGTAGTAAACACACATGAACATGTCACATGCAAATTACATTCTCCCACATTCCGTTTTAGATTGGTTATGTATTCTACTCTCTTCTATTGAAAAAAAGGAAACTCAACTATCTCATACAAACTGAGTAGATTGCCATTTGACTTAAGCAAAAATGCCTCGGCCATGATATATCTCCAATAGACAATTTTACAGACATCCATTCATAATTCTACACATTCAGAGCTGAAATGCACAGCCTCGTTTTCCTATTCACATACATCAATCTAAATCTCTTCCTGTTTGGGTCAGTGGGGGAAGGAGGGTGTCGACTCATTTCTTGTTTGCTTTAAAATGTCTTCATTCATAAAGCACATAAGCAGAAGCATCAAAATCAACTGTGTATTTCATGCTGGCCATTAAACAAGAAGCTTTTTAAGAGCTAATATGTATAAAAAAAAATGTTTAGAACATTGCACATGTTGATAAAACGAAATTACCTGAATAATATCCATTCATACAGACCCACATTTCCCACTTTAAGTCTGAGACTCGTACCTGCCCACTTTGCATTTTTGGTGAGCACCATTTCCCCACAGCAGACAGACACCAGTTTCAACCAGCCTTAAGTACGTGCGGAGCTGCTAGGCTGCGTAGCCTGCAGAGCCTTCTTCCTCTGTGAGGCGTAGATGCGGATGAAAAGCGCAGCAAAGACCACCATGATCCCTATAAACCCGACGATGGTGACGGGATGACCATAGATGATGCAGGAGAGGAGAATGGCAAAGCCTTGCCGCATGGTCATGATGATGATGAAGGTCACCGCCCCAAAGCGGGCGATGGTGTAAAAAATGAACAGCTGTCCTGTTGCCGAACAGATGCTCAGCACCACGGAGTGGACGACAAAGTCTGGGTGGCGCAGCATGAAGGCTGAGGACTCGAAGAACCCTCCCTGCTCCACCAGGGACACACAGTGGTGAGGAGGCAGGAGAAGAGGTTGACCCCCCGCCATCATCTGAATGGAGGACATCTTGTACTGGGTGAACAGCTCCCCCTGCCAGTTGGAGGTGAAGCTGTCGAACATCATGTAGCCCACCAGCAGGCACATGCCGGAGGTGGTGGTGACCGTGTCCCCATGCTTGGTTGCGTCCTGGCTGGTCAGCAGGAACATGGACACACCCACGGAAATCATGACCGCCGTCAGGTACTCGTAGAACTCGTAGCTTCTTTGGGACACAATCTTCCCCATCAGCATCACAGGAATCACTTTGGAAGCTTTAGCCAGTACCTGCAAAAACATTTTTTTTTGGTCGTTGTTAAAGCAAAAAAAAAAAAAAAAAAATTGCCTTCCCTATCATCTCGTCCGCATCATTCAGTTTTTACCTGAATGACACAAAGTTTAGAAGCTCAACAGGTACAGAAGAACTTAAACAAATGTAGCAGAAAACCGTGCTAACCGGAAGGTAGTCCTCCGGAAGCCGGTTGAAAAGTTTACCTGACTGCTACTCACCTGCGCACCGTTAAAGCCGGGTGAGCTGAACCGGTAGGCAGTCTCTGCAGTGATTCCGGCTCCGCAGCATTCCAGAAGGCCAAAGAGGGACCCAGCTTTTTTTTTGTGGCAGTCAGTATTTGTCATTCAATATTCATTTGTTAGCAAACCGAAACCGTATTCCCGTTTTTAGGAGCGACTGAAACTTCCTCAGCGCACTTGTGAAGGTTGGTTTAGAAAAGAAAAAATATTTATTGTGTTCTGTTATCCTATAGTATGACTTGATTGGGTAACAAAACAAAATGCTGTCAGAAAACATGACTAGATGAAGTGAGTGTTAAAGGAAGTGGTCTTCAAAAAAAAAAAAAGGTTTTCGTTTATTCTGACTTAGCTAGTTATAAACTTCATGATGAAAAAAAGGTCTTATTCTAATGTGGTTTGTGAGAAGAGGGAGAGTTTTGATGCTATGGATAATAAGCTCCCAGAGTGAGCAACAGAGACTTCATATATACTGGTTTTGATTTTTGATGTGGATGAGTATTTAATTCACTCTTGATATGAATACTGAATAGTTGTGTGTTGGTAAACAAGAGTGTGTGGAAATCTTTCCTTTACATGTATTGAAGTAGTTGAATCTTTTGGAAAAAAAAAATTCCTTTTAAAATTTGGTGATTGTATGAACTGAAATGAACATTCTTGTTATTATACAAGAAAAGAAATGAACATTTGTGACATGGCGAAAGACATTTATAGTTTGATGAAAAGTAATCATTAAGTGTGTGTACTGAATTGTATTCATGGTTTATTGAAGAGGGTCTAAGTGGGAATTTTTCCCCATTTGGAAAACTGGATTCTGAAAGGTTTATATTGAAATCCTTTCTGGGTAGTATTATGATTCCGGAAAAAAATCTCTTGTGTTGAAGAAGAAGGGAATATGCTGATGTTTGTCTCTCAAGTGGAATATGATGTGGCTAATGAATATGATGTAGTCGTGATTGCAATGAGTAGTAGTAGC
Source organism: Conus betulinus (assembly GCA_016801955.1). NCBI lineage: Eukaryota > Metazoa > Mollusca > Gastropoda > Neogastropoda > Conidae > Conus > Conus betulinus. The sequence goes on along the minus strand of JADBJO010000457.1, from coordinate 268,409 downwards.
CATGATAACCAAGGTAGTTAATCAGTTCCCCCAGGTAGATGTGTTCCCTGGACTGAGGGGGACTGGCTGCTACTGTTTGAGGGTCAGGGGTTCGTAGTCATGTCTACCCCCTTCTCCACCATGTGACGGTGTGGAGAGGTCAGCCTGAGTGCCGACAATCTACCCTATCTGCCACTGCGCCCGGGACCGACTACCTGCTGAGCCAGTTGGGCTGGAGACGCCGCTGCTGCCAAGCCAGAGCGCCACTCCCAAGTTTTGAACCAGCGACCTGTTGGCGAGGCCATCGCTGCATTCTGTGCTTGTGTGTGTGTGAGCCCCAGCTCCTGTGTGAGACTGTCACCCTGTCGCCGGCAGAGACGCCATGAGTGCTAGTGTTTTTTTTTTTTCTTTGAGCCACAGCTCTGACGTTCTGCAAGTTCTGTGTCAGACTTGACGCTGTAGACGTTGTCGTCTTCATCTTCATCATTTTCGTCGTCGTCGTCGCCTTCATCGTCGTTGGAACCAGCAGCGACAGTAGATAGTGAATCATATATAGATATATTTTGTGTCGTGCGCCCTGTTTGGCGTATCTGAAATATTAGTATATACATATAGTTTGTGTGTGTATGCCTTGTGGTTGGCGTGCCGATTATTTATGATTTTGCATTTATTATATGTTTGTCTGATGGCTCAGGCAGCATAAAACAAAAAGGTGTTGTTCTGTTGCCTGGCTGTCAATGTTCAGATGAGTGGGTGTGTGTATGTGATTTGGAAAAGTTGTGCATGCATCCACAATTCCTGTGTGTGTGAGTCAGACAGTCAGACACCTGCAGACACCACCCATTCTATCCGTAACAAAGAGTCCATTATAGCATAGATAACAAGCTGTGTTCAATCCGAGCAAGGATTTTTGTTGGCTCAACAATGAGCATGTCATGACAAGACTTGATATCCTGTGGAAAACCAGGTCTGCAAATTTTCCCCTGACCATACAACACTACAGAGTCACTGGTGACATCCATTCCACCTATGGATATGACATCTAGACCAACTGTGGATCCAGAACGAAAACTCCAGGTAGTTGAGAATACCTATTTCCCACAGATACTTTATAGTTCTTACACAGAACATATTTACAGAGATGACAATATCAGGCAGCCAGCTGATGTATAAGCTGACAAAACCCTCTCCTCACAATCAAATGCTCTGGACTTGCTTGGTATGAGCAAACATCTGGCCGTGACACTCTGTTCCAGAGAATTATAAAGGGTAGAGTGGAAGACAAGTGTCCCACAGGTAGACCATAGAATGTTTGCAGGGCAACATAATTGTATAATTAACAATTGGAGGACATGTTTATAGGGCTGTCCAACATCAGTTTACAATAACAAAACACGTATGTATCCAAAAACTCATTTTACACACACACACACACACATACGTGAACACTCTCTTCCTCCTAACCCATGCACACTAAGACCTATGGTCAAGCCTCCCAACACACATTCATTCACTCACACACTCACAAACGCACACACACATAAACACCCTCTCACACACACACACACACACACACACACACACACACACACACACACACACACACAATGTGCACCCTCTCTTCCTACTCAACCCACGCTCTCTCAGACCCACAGGTAAATCTCCCACCACACACACACATACACACACACACACAATGTGCACATTCTCTCCTACCCAACCAATGCTCTCTCAGACCCATAGTTAAGCCTTCCACCACACACTCCCGCACACACACACACAGACACACAATACATGTGCACACTCGCTTCATTCCCAACCCGTACACACTTAGACCCATTGTGTTAAGCTCCCCACCAGACACACACACACACACACACACACACACACACACACACACACACACACAATGTATACACTGGACCACTACTACAAACTGGCACATTAAACATTGAGAGCATCAGGGGAAAAAACTGCTGGCAAGGAACTGTTTGTTGTTTAGTTTTAAAAGACAAGGGTGATGAACTGTGGTAGACAGAGATGGCAATGAGTTCCAAGTCTGTGCAGTAGAAACACCAACAGCTCTTCAATGGTTTCCTCTATTGAACTTGTGTACATGAAAGATTTTTGTCATCAGCAAAAGAACAGAGCCACCTTTATGGAATGTACATGTTCAAAAGTTTAAAAAGGTATATCTATGGGGAAAAGGACTGGGGAATGTGGACAGGAATGGAGGAGAATGGAGGGAAGGGGAGGAGGGGAATGTGTTAAAGTATGCTTTCATTCAAAACGAAGAAAGATTAGGTCAAAGCAAATGTCACCTCTAACCTGTGTGGGAAAGCTGACATACTTGAGGGCCTCGTACTGGAACCAGCTGCTCATGATGTTGGAGAAGGAGCTGAAGGAGTACTTGTACAGCGGTGCGGTGTGGTTGGGCTGATGCTGGAACACAATCACCAACAGCGCGATCACAAATGCCAAAATCCGGTTCACGAACACCAAGAACTGGGAGTTCTTGAAGTACTCCCCCTGCGCGGTGGCCGTCTTGCCATACTCGTGCGTCATGATGCGCTCTGTGTAGCAGCCCCCAGGTCAGGTAGGAGGCCTGCAGGCCCAGGAAGCAGACCACAAGGATGGCTATGCGCTTGACCAGCGGCTGTGCCTCCATCTTCTTCTCTGCGCTGAGGGTCTGGGTACCCCCCTCTTCAGCCGTTGCGCTGGCATCTTTTTCCCGCCCAAACACACACACAGAACCAGCATGTTGGGCATGCACCCAGGACCTGAAACAAACTAGTGATCATTAATTCCTCTTCAGATCACTCCCTGAGCAGACTTTGTTCCCTCTTCCTCTTTTTCAATCGGCAGGTGCTGTACTGTTGTTGTGACGTAAATGAAACGCCAAAACAGCAGATAAAAAGTACACAGCTGAGCAAAATCACTAATACAATATTTCTACACACATTAAGCAAGCATGGCTGAAAGAACACATACATACTTGTGCTTGCATACTCTTGCACTCTGTCATTATGCATACACAAACCACACACAAATACACACATGGTTAAACAGTTGTGAAACTGACTTTGTCTTTGATTAATCTGCTCAATAAAATCCAACAGCACATTCTTGCATCACACAATAGTACAGCCTATTGGTTTGAAAACTTTTGATGCTGCACTGAAGAGCTGCTTGACTAATGTCAAGCCGCTCTTCAATGCAGCATCAAAGGTGCAGAAAGCATACCCACACATAATAGTACTTATGCTGCACTGGGGAACTGCTTGATATATGCAGACAGTACATGCATGCATCACTTAAGGTATACTGTTTACTGGCTTGAAAACCTTTGATGCTTCATTGGAGAGCTGGCTCACTGTGATCAATCAGTACAAACTGTTGAAATAACCACCCAGTTAATTTTCAAAGCAATTGAATGTCTTGCAACTTGAATATACATGTGTGAATTTTTGTTAAGGACAACTACATACAATAGTGTGAGAACCTATAAAACATGCAGGGAAGGGGAGGAAAGAGGTAGGTGTGTGTGTGTGTGTGTGTGTGTGTGTGTGTGTGTGTGTGTGTGTGTGTGTGTTAATAGGTAAGTTTATGATATGATTTTCAGAGTGCCACAATTTTCAAAGAAATTACACACACACACACACACACACACACACACACACACACACACACACACACACACACACACTCTTTCTCTGTGTGTGTTCACATACACACACACACACACACACACACACACACACACACACACACACACACAAACAGAGAAAGAGACTGTATGGTGAATAATTGACCAGCAAAACAGCCCTAGTTCTTGATATGTACACATACTGAAAATGTCACAATCAGCCTAATTTGTTTAAATTGTTACAATAAAAGCATTAATATATAAGCAAACAAACAAAGAAAAATGGATAAGGAACAGCGTGTGCCACACACACACACACACACACACACACACACACACACACACACACACACACACACAACCTATGATGAATAAGCATTAAAGAATTTTGTTTTAAGGTAAACACAGGCACACACAATCTCTCTCGGTCTCTCTCTCTCTCTCTCTGACAGTCTGAGTCTATCACACTCTCTCTCTTTCACACATAACACACACACAAGCATGCATGGATGTACACAGACACTCACACAAACACGCAGGGAAGGGGAGGAAAGAGGTAGGTGTGTGTGTGTGTTAATAGGTAAGTTTATGATATGATTTTCAGAGTGCCACAATTTTCAAAGAAATTACACACACACACACACACACACACACACACACACACATACACACACACACACACAGAGCAGGAAATATCCCATCAACATCACAATGTCATCATTCATTTCAATTTAGTTCACCAAACACTGAACATGAAGATCCCATAAATCAATACACTGACAAATTCAGCCCACAAGTTTTTCCCACACATTACCCAATGCAATTATTACTCTATATAACATCTGTCACACCAAGTGTCACAGTCTGACAGGTCTAGATTAAGCTGGCCTAATCCAATTATATCCAGTTCCAGTTATTCAACGTTCAGAAAAAAAAGCAGGTTCTCTGCATAGCACTGAAAAAAGTTCACATTTCTTTCCGTGATTTACATTACATTTTGTCATTCGACTTGATGTGATGAACTAGAAATTTGCGTAAAAGTAAAGAAAATAAAGCAGGCTGGACTTTTTCTCTCCCTGTCAACAGTTAGATTTAAATTGCTGATATTACATATGGTTTCATTATCAGTATTTAAAAAAAGTATGTTGGCACAGTTAACAGCAGACACATGGTTCACCTAATTTTTTTTTTTTTTTAAGTGGAAAATACCACTGGAAAAGGCAACCCACTAACTGAACTTGTATATAAGCATAAACACTCACATATACACAATTTTATCCATATCAAGTCAATAAAGTCAGCTGACAGACTGAAGAACAGACAGACACATACACACACACACACTCACACGTGCACAGACACATGCGCACGCATGCACACGTTATTTATTCACACATGTACACATGTATACACGCATGCACATATTTATTCACACATGTACACATACTTATACGCATACGCATAAGCTCACATATACACACACATTCTGTTTCTCTCTTTTCTCTGTCTCTCTCTCTCATACACATACAGAGAAACCATGAGCTCATTCATCATGGTGGTCAGCTGCTAAGATAAATAACCTGGAAAGGTAAGAAGGTGGAAGTCAGTATGTGTGTGTGTGTGTGTGTGTGTGTGTGTGTGTGCGCGTGTGTGTGCATGTATGTATAGAAGGTTAAAGGATGGATGCTGAGGGAAGGAGTGAAGTTGACAAGCAATGTTAAGAAGAAGACACTGAAGCCTGCCTAGATAATTTTGATCTACCATCATGACAATACACTGTACATCTACTACATGCCTTCAAACATCCACACACACAAACTTGGTGACTTTCCATTGCCCCTGCTTTGTAACAATTTCCAACGAACACATGAAAATTCACTTCTGAAAAAAAAAAAAAAAAAAAAAGCTCAGTTACAAGCTGAAAATTTTACATCCATGGCTGCACACACACACACACACACACACACACACACACACCTTGCACGCCTCTCTTCCCCAAAGGATGCAAGTCAATAAATTTTTTACACAGTAGTACAGATCCATGCACATATACACAGAACACTACAGTGCAGATTCGTGAGTGATATAAATCACAAGCATCGATTGCCGGGGGAGGCAGGTGGTGCTGGTGGTTTTTCTTTCCTTATTATATTTTTCTGATTACCACCAACATGTACGGATGTGGACACATCCGTGTAGTCTGTTTTAAAATGCCTGACGTTCTACAGTTCTACCCTGTGTGACTGGGTGGAAGGTGAAAAGAGGGAGCGGAGTTGATCTGAGAGTTGTGAGCTGTGTGTGTGTGTGTGTGTGTGTGTGTGTGTGTGTAGCTGATCTGAGAGTTGTAGTGAGCTCTTGTGTGTGTGTGTGTATAAGAGAGAGAGAGAGAGAGAGAGAGAGAGAGAGAGAGTGTGTGTGTGTGTGTGTGTGTGTGTGTGTGTGTGTGTGTGTGTGTGTAGTTGATCTGAGAGTTGTAGTGAGCTGTGTGTGTGTGTGTGTGTGTGTGTGTGTGTGTGTGTGTGTGTGTGTGTGTGTGTGTGTGTGCTACTATGAAGTCTGCTAGTCTCACAAAAATCAAGCCTAAGCAAGCAGGCAGAAAGCATGCATAATATGTGTAACAGCTGCTAAGCATTGAGTGCAATGTTTGGTAAGTGATGCTGAAATTTTACCCCAGTCCAAGGTTGTTGGTTTTCTTTCTTTCTTTCTTTTCTTTAGGATGTAAAAGCAAACAAGCAAACAAATAAAAAAAAAAAAACAGAAATACTGAGCCGCCAAATGAAGAAAAACATTACAATATACACACACACATTTTGATCAGTTGGGTCTTCTTCAGACAGAACTAAAAACATTCAGAACAATGGAAACAAAGGAAGAACACACAGTAACTTATCTCTTCAAATCTGGGTGCATGCTTTGGTGTGTTCTTCATTTTTGGCAACTCAGGCATTCTATTTTTGCTTTTATGTTTCAATCTCTGCCTGCAGTAACCCATTTAGAAACCCTTTCTTAAGACAAGATTCTAAATCAACAAAACAAATCAAACATCCAATAATTAAAATGAAAAATCTCATCTTTCTTTACCCAAAGCTTTTAAGTCCTGTGAAGGAATTAACTCAACATTTCGAGTGTGAAATCAACACAAACACCATCAATCAGAGAGCGTTGCACAATTTCTTTATGTGGAGTTTTTTCTTTCTTGATAAGTATAATAATAATAATGTTAATTTATATAGCGCCTATTCTCTATAAATTAGGGCTCTAAGCACTTTACATTACCAACAACACTGACACACAGACACACACATGCACGCGCACCCATGCAGGAATGCGCGTGTACACGTGCTCACGCATGACCACACACCCACGCTGTCAGACACCCGAACACACGCACTCACATCAGCACGGCCTGCACGTACAAGCAACACAACCACCAGGCACTCACATGTGCACACAAAAACCCACTCAGACACTTGGAAGGTCGATTGAAAAGTTGGGCTGAAGGGAGGAAGGGGGTTACGACTGATGAAAGAAGTTAAGTTTTGATTTCAGATTTGAAAGAAGAGGGTGAAGGTAGGTGTCGACACTGATGGGAAGTGTATTCCAGACAGCTGGTCCTTGGAAGGAGAGAGATTGCTGACCAAAAGATTTTGTTCTGTCAGAAGGATGCGCAAGAGGCATATACAGGAAGTCCTCCACAACAGCGACTGTTAATAGATGGGAACATGCTGGTTCTACCAACCATCCAAAATGTTCAGAGCAGCTATAGATTGACATGCGTTATGGACATTTACTTTTATAAGATACACAGTATTTTATTTGTCCCCATAGAACACAGCGAAAATTTTGTTTGTGGTGCCATCATCAAAATTCACATATTACAACAAATATTAAACATGTGTATCATTAAAAATATTCCACTCTTTCCACCATGCTCGGTCATTCCTTGTCAATTCATTCATCCATCTTGTATCAGTCTGTACATGTAAAACATTAACACATGCATGCACACATCCTACCAACCCTCCCCTACCCCCTACCACCCCATGTACACACATACCACACCAATACAGAGTCACACGCACACACACACACACAAAAAAACAGAATCATACAAACTCACACACTCTTGACTTTTTACAAGTGAAACTGAAAACTGCTCGAACTTGACCCCTCGTACATGGCAGGGAGATTTTGCTGTGCCATTCTTGAAAGCAAGGTTCTGAAGGTAACAAGACACTTCCTTCCACCACCAGATTCCGAAAAAAAAAGAAAGAAATGGACAGTCATAATGATACAGAAGATCTGTACAGTAGTTTGTCATCTCCTAACAAAGCCTCAGTTAACCTACAGCCAATACTATTAGGCAACTGAAATTGACTCTTTGTACTGACCAAATGGACAAAAATTTCATAAATATGCCAGATGACTCTTAAACGTTTGATACCACAATCCTCGCATTCGATGTAGATTTAATAAATCCACATTCAGCCAAGCCTACAGATCTATCGCAACACTGATCTGTTCAACCCAGGCAGAGCAATGAATGGGTCGCATAACTTTCACACACTCATGTTACAAATAATGTATTTTGTCATTTTATTTGAATTCTGGTTTTCAAAACAGCAAATGCAGCAGCCTGTTTCAGTCTCCTTGTTCTTGTCATGATTTCACAAACCCCTGCTAAAAGTTACACAATAAAATGACACTTGACTCTTAGGAATAATACAATCTTCCAATATCTTATCAGTAGGTCTGTTCTGACACAGAGGTTTCTCTTTTCTTGCTTTGAATTTGCAAATATTCAACTTGTCTCAAAAAACAATCAATACAACCTATACTGCGAACTTCACTAGTTAAAGTATGCTTCCCCAGCACCTAGAAACGGCCCTGTCCCCAAGTTCACAAAAGGCCAAGCGAAGCGTGCTTGCCACAGCTGGTTATCCCCAACAACAACAACAGTTCTTGGCATTTAATTCACCTGGTGCAGACTCCTCAGACTTGCAACTCCCAGCACCATCTGGGTTCATGTTGAGGACAAATACTGGTAGAATACAGACCACAGATTGTGGTTATGCTTTTACTACCTGCTCATCTGCCTATGAAATTTCTTTCAGTATCAAAATTACTTAGCATTTCCTTCCACATCACAAAAAACACACAGGTGTGCATAAAAAAAAAAAAAAAAAAAAAAAACAGACAAGCAATACTGACACAGGCATGGCACAAAACACATCTAGCTATCTTTACATTTTCCCTGTCAGGATAACACGGGAAAAAAAAAAAAAGAAAGAAAGAAAGAAAAATCTACAGTAGCATTGGAAGACATTTTGCATTGGGATGGAGCTGGAGAGGAACTTATTGCAGTCTTCCAAATTTTTATAACAGTGTGAGATGAGGGAGGAGGGGGGACTTCATCTTCCAGATTTTTCGTAAAGATGAGATTTTTTCGTAAAGATAATTTCAACCCGAACATATTGCTGTCTTCCAAATTTTTATAACAGTCTGAGATGAGGGAGGAGGGGGGACTTCATCTTCCAGATTTTTCGTAAAGATGAGGGATGGGGTGAGGTAGGGGTATGCATTTTCCAATTTTTTATAGAAAAGGTACAGGGTAATGGAAGGAGTGGGGTGCTGTTGGATGGATGGAAAACTGGACTCATTTCCACATTACCAGGAGGTATCTGCCTCCTCCCCAATACTTTCATCGGGCCGCACTGGTTCCAATGCCACTGGTCTTTTAACAATCCCACAATCATGTCATTTAAAAGGAAACATCAAACAAACAAGACAAAAATAAACAAACAAAAGCTGAAGTGTAGTGGTTTGCATCACAGGGACAGAGTGGAGAGAAATAGGTTCAAGTCAAAGGCATATATTTCTGGAATTTGTCAGCACTACCTGACTGCTAGTAAAGTAGTTGAGAGCAATATGGGCTCAAATGGGAAGACTGGAAACACACAGCTGAGTTTCATCCAGTTAACAGACACTGCTCTAAAAGTGTTGTTCAAATTTTCTAATAAACACTGCAGGTGTACACATCTCTCAGACCTGGCTGAATCCAGGATGCATTAAAATGATTAGCATTCAGAACATTGCTGTCATGTAGTCTCAGCTCAAAAACCTTGAAGTCACACATATTAGTATAACTTTATGTAATATACATGATGCTTTATTGTACTTGGTGCATATATTTCAAATTTCTTCTTATAACTGCCTATTTTCTATTATTGTGGCAACAATGTAAAAGGTATTATGCATTCCTGAGGTGGGGTGAAGAAGAATCCATTGTGATTCTGGCTGGAATCAAGCTAGCAACTGAAATTTTTATATTACTATCTAAAATAAGGCTCTCAGTTTTGTTCAGGAATCATTCATTCTGTTTATTGTATTTGGTCACTTAATGTTTTGAAGAACACATGGGCGACTGTAGTATGGGTAGGCACATCTCAAACAAAATGTCCAGTGCTTCTCGTAACAGCCCCTACCAAAAGAATCAGAGGAACTAAAATTCTGTAACACAACTATGAAGAAAATATTAATCTTATCAGAGGTGGATCTTGTCATAAAGTGAGGCAACTGCAGGCGGAAATCTAAACAAATTTTAAATGTAATTAATAGAGAATCGCCAAGAAAACGTAGACAAACGAATCACAAGACATAACACGATGTGTTTCGTCCTCTTAGGTCTTCTTCAGGCAAGATACAAAACACACTCACGACAACGAAAATCACTTATCCGGGTATTTTGTATCTTGCCTGAAGAAGACCTATGAGGTCAAATTCTCTCTCTCTCTCTGAATAAATTCATAGATGTTTTGGGTGATCTATTTCTCCTTACCACAGACTGGAATGTAGTGATGAAAACATGCACATATACAAAAAAGGCAGCTACATCACTAATCACAGCACCCCTGTTTGTTGTGATACATGATTGTCTCCCTTACAAAAACTCTTCGTAAAAATCCATTTTTTAAGGTTATTTTCCCATGTTGTTATCAAACCGAATCTGTGATCACTGAAAAAGCTAGCCAGAAAAATGCACAGAAATGTATTACAGCTATACTATCGGTAGGGAGCTGGGTGCCTGAGACTTGTCAATATTATCATACGCAATGATTTTTTTTTTTCTTAATACGATCATTTTCTGTCAAAATTCACGACGAAAAATTATTTTCAACATCATGTCAGGATTGTCACTAGTGATGGAAAGCAATCAGCTGAGAAATGCAGAGAATAAATGCACTAAAGTCAGTCTTCCTTAAAACACAATGGGAATGTCAATGTGTATACTCAAGTGCTTGACTACTTATTGGAGCATCAAACTGAGAGATTTAGTCATCTATTTCATAAATTCCAGACTATCTGATATTACGATCCATTACGTAGATGACTGAATAATGCTCCATTCCTATCCAGACTTCAGTTTTTTTCTGGTACATTCTTGTCTTTTTCCATTCTACAAAATGTACCTCCTAACAGAATCCCTCTCTGTGAGCAGCCAATTTTCATGAAGTTTCTGGATAAAGGTCATTGACAGATTTTACTGTATTCATATCTGTGAGCGGTTAGTTAAGATATGCTGACTTTATCATGGGTGATATTCCTGTGAATACACGGAGTGGCTGTCATCTTACTGAGTTGATCAACATCTTTCTTTCTCCTATGACTTACACTTCATGGCTTCACATTGGTTGGCGAGGGAGGATATAAACAGGTGACTCCCTTACTGTCCAGCTGGAGAAACGCAACCACTACCATCATTAGAACATGATTTATAAGTCTTTATGGTCATTTCACCCTGAAAATCTGTAATGACAATTTGAAATATAAATTGACTGTTCAACAGAAATATTTTTCATTACACTGGAACCAAAATATTTTTTTCATGCATTCTTGCTTGCGATACTGATTTTGATTGCTGCTTTAATACAGTATTTTTTTTATATTTCTTTTCCACCTCCACTTAGTTTCATTTGGTACATACGAATTGCCACACCCCAATTTCAAACAAAAAAGCTACATTCAGGCTTTACGTTCACACCCACCTACCATGATGTGGCAGAGGGGGCTAACTGTCCTAGAAGAGTGGGGTAGGAGGGACTGTCTCAAACTCCATGACCAGAACAACACCACGTTATGGGAAGAGAAAATGAGTTTTAGTGTCTGGTACCAGCATCATTCAAACTTGCATACTTTGTCAGCAAATTTGTACTCATAAAGTCAGAAAAGACTTTTCCCCCCTCCGGATCATCATCCCCCCCCCCCCCCCCCCCTCCTCCTCCATACTATCAAATGCAGAAGCCCCCTCCCTGTCCCACCTCATTCCACCCCTCGCCTCCCCCACAAGTCTGGAAGGCTGTCAATCATAATGCTGTGGCCACGTCTACAGGCTAGATGTTCCGTCAATCCATCTGAGAACAGTTCTTGGAGAAAAAGATCACATCTGTGCCTGTAACTGTTTCTGCTGAATGAGACAAGATATCACTGTGTGTGGAATTGGCAGGCATAATGTTTCTGTTTCTGGTGGTCAAGTGGGGAGATGTTTAGTGTTGATGGAAGTCTGGCCAGAGTGACATTTGTAGAAAACAATAAGTCAAGCTGACTCCTTGTAGCAACTTTGGGCTATTGTAGATCCACAAGTATTTCCTAAATACTGAGTATTTGATTAAAACAATGGAAGACTCAACAATCAATGCTGCACCTTATCAAGCGTCTTCCCTTAGACTGGGATCCTAAGCAGGGCTTATGTACTCCAGATTACGGCATAAATGAGCTTGATTGTAGGCTGCCTGCTTTATCGCTTTGTTGGGAAACTTGACAGCCACTGGACAAAGCCAAATGTTCTGTCTGCTTTGCAGGTGATGTTGGCCATGTGTGGTATCCATCTCATATTTCTACAAACAGTGACACTAAGGTACTTGACCCACATTCCTAAGGGGGATGGTGGCCATGTAGGTCCTAATTTGGTGAACATTTAGTTATTCATGTGGATGAAGGCATTTCTGGACGAAAGGTAGGAATGGCGGGGAAGAAGGAGGGCTGTGGTGGTGGAATTCCAGTTTCCAGTTCTCTCAAGTATCAAGTCTTCCTCAATCCTCTTGAAGAATTTTGATCATTTTAGGTTTTGATGTTACGCACCTAAGGGATACCTAAGTCGATGAAGCTAAGTCTGTGTGACAGCACCATCAATGACAAAAATGTTTTCTGTTGCTAAGAAAATTCACTTGACCCATTTTGCCACAGATGCTATATTGACAGAGTATGTCGATCAGGGGATTGTTGTTGCCTTTATCAAATGTCTGACAAAAAAACATCCCTTACTCCAATAGCGTATTTACTGTAATTTTCTATACACATTTTAATCAAAGATTTGGTTACACAGGCTGGATTTATACCAAGCCACTATAGCAGGTAAAATCATGGATTCAATTCAAGAAGTTGCAGGTTCTAACACCTTCCCCCCACTCCCCACTTGACAGTGGGATTTCTTTTGCACGCACACATGTGTGTGTGTGTGTGTGTGTGTGTGTGTGTGTGTGTGTGTGTGTGTGTGTGTGTGTGTGTGTGTGTGTTGTGTGTGTGTGTGTGTGTGTGTGTGTGTGTGTTCTGTGTTACAGAGTGTGCTACAGGCTTAAATGCACCAGTAAATGAGCACTACACTCCAACACGCCGACACTGGTGACTATCAATATAACTACACGTGGTAAGAAGGTGGGCCAGTTGGATGGGGAGAGGGATGAAGCATCTAAAATGCTTATTGCCTGACATTTACGGTCGGCTGGGAAGGGCACCCATCAATAATGACCAGATGACACCCCCTGGAAGACTACAGAGTCAATTACTGATCTGACAGAAGCCAAGCTGTTCCCATGTGACACTTCCCATTATTCACAATTCAAGCTGTTTGCATTTCTTACAGTACACTCAGCACTTCCTGCACGATGATTTTTTTTTTTTTTTTTTTTTTTATCAGAGATTAAATGTATACAACTTGATATTTCTGAACAAAGACAAGCACTTACTGCATGATGATACTCATCAGAGATGAAATATATACAACATGATATTTTCTTAACAAAGACTAGCACTTACTGTGTGATGATACTTATAAAAGATTTGATACATACAATTCATATTTTTGAGGAAAGACTGCATTTACACACAACACTTACAGCACAATGATACTAATCAGAAATCAAATATATGTCTTCCATTTTTTAGCAAAGACTGCATTCTGCTATATATATGTACTCAATTATCTCACTTCTTTCTCTTTCTTTTTAACGGTAATTTATATACAATTAGCTTATGAACATTTCTGTGCCTAAAAATTTGTCTGCTTAAAGTCAATAAGAAACCAGGTATGGGCTATCTCAGGACTACATGGAAATCCTTTCAGAAGATGATAGCGAGTTTTATCATAAATGGCTAAAGGCTGAAGTCCCATATATATATATATATATATATCCTAATAGTAGTCGTAAACTCGGTGAACCGTTAGAGGTTAACTGTCTGGGGCACGGCGTGATATATAAGCCGAGCCCATCCCCTCATTTAGCTGTCTTTACCTTCCCTGACCGCAGTCAGGAGTCCATTTATAGCAGAGTGGATAGATGGTTTTCAAATCTCACGGCTGTCTGGTCTGCAGGCAAATCGTTCAAAACCATTTGACTACAACCATCTCTGAAACACTATATATAAGGTGCACTGAATTACAGACATGGTGAATTGATTAGCAGTCATGTTGACCATTGTGAGATCATAAATCAGATCAGAGGTTTCTTGTTGAAGGGTTTTCAGATCCACTTCGTTCCTGTCTAAAATACTAAGCATACCATGGGTTCGAATGTTGGAACCACACAATAAAGTTTCAGCCTCTCAATGGAGTGTTGCCCAAAAGTCCTGACTAAATGCAAGCGTCTGCGTCTCAGAACTGGTTAACACCAATCTACTGTCCAATGATTTAGATCCAACTCACAACAAGGTGTGTTCATACCTTTTTCTATAAAAGTTAGAGGCAATTATTCCTCAAGTGAGAATTTTAGGGGATACAAATTGAAGTGAACATTTTAGGTTAAAAGAGAAAAAAAAAATATGGGGTTAGAGGAGAGGGGGGGGGGGGGGGACTTTGACCATTCAATCAACAAAGTTGTGTTCTTCTCATCATTCCATCCCACAGGGATGTGGCAAAAGTTTCGCTTGCATCACCATCATGGACACTGTCACCATCAGATGAGGTGGAAGCTCTCGGTGGCATACTCTCATGGTCCTGGGCAAAACTGTTTTCACTGAGTGTCTGTGTTCATTAGTGACTCAAGGACTGACAGTTTTGTGGCTTCAGGCAATCTTGTGGACCTGATGAAGTTGATGAAATTTTGTTCCAACTATGTCTTTATTCTAGAAAGTTATTGCACCTTTTCTTTCTATGCAAGCTTGACATTCACATTTGCATGTAATTACATGAATTTCACTAGTTTAGATGATGAAATATAGACAAAATATCCCGCTGCAAGTACTGTGTACCAATTTAATTTTCATTTGACTGGAAATTGGGAGTGGGAGACATACTGCAGCATTCATAACACTTAGACTTTTTCCATTTAGTATCAAAACGACCTTTTTTTAAGATGCCAACTCAGCAAGGGCAAATAAGCCAAATAAAACCATCAGTCTAGTCATATCAATCAGTAAAAATCAAGTGCTACAAACATAATGGGCCACTTTCCCACAGCCAACATCCAAATGAAACTTAAACTGGTATGCAGCTGCAGAGGCCAATTCTTTGGTCTATTTTGCTATCTGAACTGGTAAAATACTTGTAAACCCTGAAGAACCAATGCCAACAGGTCCTAATCGAAAATTCTGGCAGCCCTGGAAGTTGAAAGGTGGAGATTTTACATAATAAATCATGGCCAACTTACAGAGCAGATCTGTTACGGTCCTTCTAACTTTCTGGGATTGATCAAGATGTGGAAGGTCCAATACATGCTACGACTCCCATTATGTCAGCATTTGCTTAATTGTGAAAACTAAAGCCAAAGGTGAAACATACAGCAAAGGTTTACTGAAAACCACTGCTCTTACTTACACACAAACATAATACATGCATGTGCATTCCCAGAAATGTATGCACCCTCAAAAGATTTGTTTAGAAACAGACAGAGAGGCACAAAAAACACACACACACACACACACTCCTCTCCTCTCCGCCTCATCTCTTCTCCTTCCCTAGACCGTAATTTGCTCCTAATGAACTGATCAGCCAATAATACATCTCATGATCTTTTCTTCTGGTGTCTAACTCAACATAGGCAAAACAAACTCTACAAACTTACATTATGCTTGCAGTTTATGAGTGTAGGCCTATACTTCATATATTAACTAGGCAGGCTTCAAGGGGGAGATGGTGGGGAGGAAGTGTGTGTGTGTGTGTGTGTGTGTGTGTGTGTGTGTGTGTGTGTGTGTGTGTGTGTGTGTGTGCGTGTGCGCACGCACGAGCGTGCGTGTGTGTGTGTGTGTGTGTGTGCACACTTCACTAGACATGCACTCTAGCCTTAAGCTCTGTCAGTATATGATCCACACTGGTCCCTGAGGCCTGTATACAGCTGTTTGATATGCAACACATCATGTGACAGGGCTAATGTACACCAACTTTTGCCAGTGGCACCTAAACTTGCATCGGACGAATTCATTTTTTGTTAGATGCGAAACGTCACCCAGGGAAAGCAACAGGGAATCCGCTGGACGTTGACCTCAGTCTTGGAGGACACTGACTATGCGGACGACCTGGGACTGCTGTCACACAAGCATCAGGACGCCCAGCAGAAGACAGAAAGCCTCAGCGAGACAGCCAGCACCATTGGGCTGAAGATCAACGAGAGGAAGACGCAGGTCATGAGAAAAAAAAAATGCCACAAACAACAACCCCCCCCTCACCGCTAACGGCAAACCACTTGATGATGCTCAGGAATTTGTATACCTGGGCAGCAAGATGACCACAGACGGCAACTGCAACCAGGAGATCAACGCCAGAATCAGCAAAGCCAGCCAAACCTTCGCAATGCTCAGGCCCATCTGGAGATCCACCGTCCTCAGCATCCAAACGAAGATTCGTTCTTCAAAACCAATGTCCTCAGCATCCTCCTGTACGGCTCAGAGTGCTGGAAGACGACCGTCGCTATTGAGAAAAAGCTGAAGTGTTTCCAGAACAAGTGTCTGCGACGTATCCTCAGGATCTTCTGGCCGAACATCATCTCAAACGAAGAACTGAGGACTAGAATACACAATACAGGACACCATCCAGGCACATCGACGGAGATGGCTAGGGCATGTCTGTCGCATGCCACTCAGCT
Source organism: Conus betulinus (assembly GCA_016801955.1). Lineage (NCBI taxonomy): Eukaryota > Metazoa > Mollusca > Gastropoda > Neogastropoda > Conidae > Conus > Conus betulinus. The sequence continues at coordinate 251,432 of JADBJO010000457.1, read as the reverse complement.
CACTCCCCAGAACAGCCCTGCGCTAGACTCCCCAAGGTAAAAGAAAACGGGGACGGCCAAAGGAAACCTGGCACAGGACAATAGAAAGAGAGCTGAAAGACAAAGGAATGACTCTTAACACAGCCGCCAGAGCAGCCGCAGACAGAGCCAGATGGAGATCTCTTGCCGTAGCCTCAAGCGCCAGCAGGCAGGGAGAGGACTGAGTAGTAGTAGAGTATGGTTCCACTTACCCTAGCGGCAACCAGAAAATTCCTGAATAGATGACAATCTGTATATTGTACATAACCTGACACAAGTAACACAAACACTCATGCACCTGCCTACTGACTCAATCCAACACTCAAGAGACCACTGGTTAGCTTCTGCTGATTCTCCTTCCCCACCCCCAACCCACTGCCATCTTTCATCAGTAAACACCATAGGAGTCACACCCTACTTCCTTTCCTTCACATTTTTCTTTCTGTTTCAGTGTCTGCAATCCTCAGATACAGCTTGGAGTTTCATCAGTGCTGAGATATTTATCTAATTGTAATACAGCCATTCTGAATCCCACCATCCACATTCTTTCTTTGGGGATGATAGTCAAACATGACAGGAGAATGCATACATGTGTTTTTATTTTCAGGGTATTTATCCCACCACCAAATGAAGGGGTATTATTCTCCTAAAGGTGGAATGGGATTTAATGTGCATGCAAGATTTTCACATACCGAACCCCCCCCATAGTTTAAAGTCTCATCACAAGGATTACAAGGGGACTTCAGACTGCACTGGTGTTAACTCTGAATAGCACATCTCTTCAAACCAGGTGTGACAATCCAATCCCAAACCACATGGCCAACCAAACCAGCTTTCCCTTAGTACACACCAATTTTCATTGCCAGACATGTGGTATCTTCTGTGCAATGTGTCTGAAGCTAAGGGGGAATGGTCGGCTTGGGAAGAGGGGAGTGGTAGTGGGGTGGGGTGAAAAGGTACAAGTGGTGGTGGTGGTGGTGGATGAAAAAAAAAAAAGACAAAAGAAAGGAAGAAACAGGACCATAGGCAAATATATGTATATCTTTTTTTCAATTTTTCAATATGGATGATGGTAATGATGATGATGACCTGGCCTCTGACAGAATGTAGGGTCAGTGTAAGAACAAATTAATCACAAGTAGTAAACTAAAGTAATGGTGCCCGTGTCTATGCATTAGCATTTTACCAACTTATTCTGTTTTTCCACAAGTAATAGTATCAGTAAAATTCTTGTTACAGTGCCCTTGTTGGAGAAAAACTGGAATATCGGATAGTCTTGTCATTATTTCCATTCTCAATGCATATACTTTGATAGCATAGAACTGGGAACCACAATTCTTATGGAAAAGGTTTGGCTACTAGCAGAGAAAAAATAAGTGTCGGGCTATCTCAAATTCCCAGTTAAAATCCAAGATGGCTTTTGATCTGATCTGCACTACGTGGGGATTACTTAAACCACAGGAAACCCCTAGCCAATTCATCCTATTTAGAGGAGCTACATCCTCTGAAGACAGAATGAAAAAAAAAATTCATTCACAGAACTTTTTTACCTCATTCAATGCATCTAATGACCTTACATTTGCTTATGTATATGTGTGTGTGTGTGTGTGTGTGTGTGTGTGTGTGTGTGTGTGTGTGTGTGTGCGCGCGAGAGAGAGAGTGTGTTTCTCTGTGTGTATGAGTCTGTCTGTGTATCTCTGTGTGTGTGAAAAGAGAGAGAGAGACAGGCAGACAGATCGGGGGGGGGGGGGGGGGGGGGGGGGGGGACAACAACAAGGCCCATTGTTCAAGTGAGGGATGTAATCAAACAATTTAAAAAAAAAAAAAAAAAAGTACTCACCTGCTGTTTCATTGTATTTCGTCTTCCTTAAATACCGTATCAGAATAGCACCAGGAACAAAGATGGTGGCGTAACCCAACAAATTTAGTGCCAGACGCACAATCCAAACATCCATGAGACCACCATCTTCTCGGGCACTGCTCTCAGACTGAGCATGTATGGTGTAGGGAATGAGGAAGAGGATGAAGACAAGTCCAGATGTAAAAAGCGCCATTCTGAAATACATTAAAAATTTATAGAAGATAACAACCGACATATCCTAAATGTGCCAAAACCTAGATGCTTTTTGATTTATGAAAATACTGAGTCAAGTGACTACAGACTTACAACTGACCAGTCCTTGGCTATCTGGATGCCTACGAAATAGTTAAATATGAAAGAACTTGATTATTCCCAATTTAAAAAAAAAAAAAAAAAAAAAAAACCCTGTGTCAGGTGCAACAGAAATCACAAAGGCAAGAAAGAAGAACAGCACATGAACACGCACACACATGTACACACACACACACACACACACACACACACACCCAGACAGTGTCTGGGGCAGAGATTGCCTATGTATGACACACACATGCATACATGTATACTAGCACTCTTAATAACATACCTCTTTCTCTCAACACAAGTTGTTCTCAAAAATCAGTTTGCAGAATATACTTTCTTCCCAATCAAATTGACCATTAAATAAGTAGTTAAATTCGTATTCAATTATATGATGTTCTTACCTCGCATGATGATTTTCTGATGCATGAATATTCTCAACTTGATGAAAATCACATGTAACACTGTTAAATAAAAACTGATAAAATCTTACTCGTATATTTTGTCTCATGGTTCATTTATACATGTGGAAAGTTTTAAAACCAGCGTAACACAAACACCTATTTTTAAAAACAAAATGAAGAACAAGAAAAAAAAAATCACTTCCTCTGCGCACTGATTTGAGCTGACAAAACTGTATTCTTCTGATCTTAAAACGATCCGTTCAATACACGCTGACGTGCGAGTGTGAAAAGAATGTGCGTTTCACTGTCACCGGAGTTTTCTCACTCTCTCCTCTTCCTGTGTGTGTGTGTGTGTGTGTGTGTGTGCAGAAGTGACATGATGATTGATATTGATCGTTAAAGCTAGCAGAGAGAGAGAGAGAGAGAAAAGAGAGAGAGAGAGAGGGGGGGGGGGGGGGTTATTGACAATAAACACTGCCCGCGGGACTTGGGGGAAGCCAGTCGTGAACAACATCACTCGTCACTCACCGACAGTAAAGCTGTGGGCAGGTTGTATGAATTGCAAATCGTTTCTCAGCTGTTCCTTAAAGCCTCGCCAAAAGAAGAGATGAAGAACCATAAATATTCTTAAATGCTCTGGACCTACCTGTGGCTGCTCTTTACCACAACCCAGCTCTGTCGTCTGCGTGGACCCCGCTAACCGTCCCTTGAACGACCGGAAGTGTACATGTGTCAATCTGTTCAACCAATCAACATCTTGGATTCGAGCGGTTGGTCGAATGTGGTAGTCGGCCTAGTTATCACGCAAAGAACATCGATCTCATCGAGTCGGATGGTCGAACGTGGTTGTAGTTAATAGCCTAGTTAGACAGACAAAAAACAAACAAACAGAATAAATACAGTCAAAATGAATTTTTAAAAAAGCTTCAATGGAAACGATTTTCTGTCTTCTTCTCCTTCTTCTTCCTTTACACGACCAACATCATTTTGCCGATGGTTTTGTCGTATTCGGGGAGATTGCCGAAGATTGCGCTGTTCTTAGGATTTGGGGGGAAAAAAAAAAAAAAAAAAAAGGGGGGGGGATTTTAGGGAATAGTGGTCAGGAGGAGGATAAGGGGGAGGGAGAGTGTTGGGGGTGGCGGGGAAGGGGGGGGGGGGTGTTTCAGGTTCTACAGATGGGAGGGCCAGCCTGGACTTGAAACAGTCCAGTGACTCAGCTGTCACAACCTCCTGAGGCAACTTGTTCCATTCTGGTATGGTTCTCGGAAAGAACGTCATCTGCCTGCACCGCGTCGTACATGTGGGAATGTAGATGTCGGGCCTCAACAAAAAAGGCAACATAATTTATCATATTTACATCGAATATACAAATGAATGAAAATTCTAAGGAGGATTTAAGTTAATCTTTCCTCATCCCCCTCCCCCTACCTCTCTCTCTCTCTCTCTCTCTCTCTCTCTCTCTCTGTCATTCTATGGGAGCTGATTAGCTTCTGGGTTAATTCCTAAATCAGTGGCGTGAACCATCCATATGGAAAGAAGCCCATTGATTGTACTTCGCTTCATTCCACCAGCAGACGTTCTTCTCTTTGCTTCTTCAATAGAGGTTTACGCCACTGATCTAGGAATTACGTAGTTTCTGTTGCGACACAAAATGTCACTCTCATACAAAATTGACGTGTAAAAATGTCACCTTCAGTGCAAAAAGTCATTCCGGTCACCGGAGTGACATTTTTTACCGGCAAGTCTCATCATTTTGTGGAACAAACTGTCGCCAAATGTAAATAAATGGTTTGCCGGGGTCTCGTCCGACCAATCCTTATTTTGTGGCTGATATAGATAAAAACGCCTGCATTTCTATATTCGACAATGGTATTGATGCGTCTGATGTTGGTCTCGGTCATGGTGTTGGCGGCAATTTCAGGAACAGGTAATTCTAATCTGTTAGGCTATCTAAATGTATTTGTATCCATGCCAACAGCAGCTACATAGAACAAGCTACTTCCGCCTCTCACTGATGAGATTTTTAGATTCTCTCACTAAACTTAAGACAGGCTTGAAACAACATCTTGTCTGTAATAATTTGTGCTGATACGTAAGGACGCGGTAAACACAACTGTCAACAGTAGGCTTACATCGAGCATGTACGGATAGGGTTAGTACTGATGTGTGACTGCCCGCGCGCGTGTAAATGTGTGTGCGCATGAGCCACGGCAAGTTTACATGTAAAATATGAACCAGTACATGGCTTTATGTGATTAACATGATACAGTTTTGTGAAGCCCTGGTGTGTCTAGAATGTGCGCCGATAGTCGTTTGTTTGTTTGCTTGTTTGCTTTGTTGTTCTTGCCACGTTTCGTCTTCCGTGTCACCTGAGTGGTGTTGCACCCTCGCACCACTCACCCTAGTCCGGCCCTATCCACCGCACCAGCCTGGCCCGTCCTGCCACAGTCCTGGCATCGGCAATCCACGGGGGGAGTCGATGTCAAGTCTTAAGGATGCAATCAACCAGAGGAGGCACAGCACTACTGCCTAGTCACTTCAGTGGTGCCTATTCTGATCCAAAATACACGTACTAAGCCCCCAACAAGCGATAATAAATGTGTAGTTGCAGAGCCAGTGTGAGTGAACTCTCCCTCCAGAGGGCGCCACAACGTCTGCCTAAAGACAGTCCCCATGAATTTGCCGATACCAGTGACACCAACAGAAAGAACCTGACCAAAGGCATTGATGTAGAGAGGTAATCAAAACTGAGGTCACTAGGAGAGCAGGGCATGAATGGCCACAGAATTTTTGCTAACACTGATCGATGAGGATGAGGATGATGAAGATGATGCTATAGATTTTCAATGTCGTCTGCATGGCAGGACTGCACTCTAATGACCTTACTTCCATAATATATCCCGGCGTCAACCCAGACTAGAAACTGATGCAGATGGCTGCAATGTTGGTCAGATCATTTGAACAGTTCGCTAGGAAAATATTCGAGCAGCCTAATTAAGGACACACACAGTGGACCATGAAACTTTGGGAATATGTGAGAAGCGTACATAGAAAATAACAGCTGAAATGAAATATAGCAAATGTCACCTGTTAGGATGGGATCAGCTTTATCATCAGATCTGTATATGAGCCCCTACCCTTGAATTCAAGTTTGTTGAATTGGGGGAAATCAGATGATGCTCTGTGAGAGCAGATAGTCTGTGGAGCACTTGTGTCCTGAGTTGTTGCAAAGCAGCACTGACAGGGAAGATACACAGAGACACAACCAAGTACTTAAGGAGGTCGCACATGTGCAAAACACCGCCAAAGAAAACTCCCCGTGACCCGAAATCCCAGGAACGACGTTTTTTGCATGGCAGGAGGCCACAATTAATGGTCTGGAACAGCTGTGACATCAAGAGCTTGGGAGTGGGGTTTACTGGAGGGAGTGGATGACTGAGAGTGCACAGCACACCGTCCAGAATTGGAAATCCATCCAGAGATCAGCAGGAAGAGTGGTATAAAACCGCATACTTTATCTTACTCAGATTTATCAACACAAATTCTTTTGATTGAACTCAATGTGCCATATGAAAGAACAATGGAGCAAGCTCACATCTGCAAGACGTATGCTAGTCAAGCCAACAGCTTGAAGGAATGGCTTCTACGTCAAGGTCCTCATCACAGAGGTTAGAGTAAGGGGGGAGGAGGTAGGGTAGGGGGTTGCAGTCTTCTCAGCCTTTAAGCTTATGAAACAGCTCGCGATTTCTGTTAATAAGAGGACCAAACTCTAAAGACAATGGCAGAGAGAACTGGAAAGAGTTCCAGGAAGATCTGGTCGAGGAGGAACAAAAGTGAATATTTCATGACTGAAATTTTCCAACTTATAACAGACGTCCAGTAGCAATGTGGATAAGATATGCATCTTCAAAAAAAAAAAAAAAAAAAAAAAAAAAAAGTTAGCAGAAGTAATGACCTGGATGTGGTCTGTGCAAAGAGTTCAGGCGTAAAAACACTTTATGAAGGTGAATTCGATTCTTCTTCACGTTAAAACCTGCTGTCAAACTCTCCCTGGAGTTGCTGATTCTATTAAAACAATAACCCACAAACCAGAAATTATGCAAATGGCAAAAAGTGCTTTCCATGCATCAAATTAATAGATTTTTTTTTAAACGTCCCGCTTTCCCTCGCTCCTTTCTTTTAGAATAAAGAAAAAAAAATCAAAAGTCTAATTGAAAATTAAATGAGGCAGGGACAGTAAACAATAAACAGTAAACAAGTAGGGTAACTTTTGCTCCCATAAGAAAACCTAACACAGAGTAACTATTATTCAAGCCCGGCACAGCCTTTTAAACTTGAATAAAGTCAAATACAAAGACGAACAATCTAATGGTGGGGGAAAAAAAAACAAGTGCAGGCCAACAACTCAACTGTCTTCATAGTAATGACATGGCAAAGATTTGCGCTTGTCCCCCCCCCCCCCCCCCCCCCCTCCCTATTAGATTGTTCGTCTTTGTATTTGTCTGACTTTAGTCTTGAATAATAGTTACTCTGTGTTAGGTTTTCTAATGGGAGCAAAAATTACCCTACTTGTTTAGTGTTTAAAAGTCTAATATTTATCACTAAGTGTGAACAGACTCTAAAATTAAAGAACTCACTCACTTACCCCCCTGAGATTCATCTTACTGACAATGGACATTCTGCTTATGATGCATGATTAAACTTTTCAAGATCAAAGTGACTTTAAGAGAATAAAAAGGACCAAGGTTAATCGTTTGTTTATTGATTTGTTTTGTTTGAAAATCAGTTTGATGGGAGTGAAATGTAAGTTTGACAAGACTTCAGAGGCTAGGACTATGGAGTAGCTTCCCTTAGTTCTAGATGGGCTGAAACGGAAGTTGACGAATCGATGTTAATCGTAGAATCTGTTCTGCTGTGAATGGGTAATGTTCTAAATCTAGCCTTCACGATCAAAACAGTCTGATACATAGCAGAAACTGCGGCAGTTTTTGTAAGTGTTTGTTCATTTGAAGACAGTCATGGCGGACAACGAACAGAAGGGAATGCAGCTGATGCAGGAGGCGGACAAAAAGCTCAAGTCGTCCAAAGGATTCTTTGGCTCCCTGATGTCGAGTTTTGGGTGAGATAACAATTTGTGTTCAGCACGTCAGGTGATGTGGCAAAATATTCCATGTTTACGAAAGGTACATTAATGCCAAAAGTGTTTTATATTTCTTGTTTACGAAAGGTACATTAAAAAAAAAATGTTTTACATCGATAGTAATCTTATTTTTATACTGATTTCATTACATTATTTCAAAAAATTTTTTTATATTATTAAAAATTTTTTTACGAAAAAAAAGACATACAACTTGGTTACAAAGTCTCTTGTATATTTGTGTATTCTTCATGACGCACATCTCTCTGTTAAGACAGGATGTCATTTTATTTTCATATATATAATGTTGTTTAAAACCATTACGCCCCAGCAGGGATTACTGATTAGTTTAATGTTGAATAATGTCTGTGACATGTATGAAATGTGTGTGATTGAATCATTGACTGTTTATATATAATTAAGTGATTTTCCTGTATTGCTTTTCTTTCAGAGGAGGTTCTGCTAAACAGGAAGAAGCAGCAGATCTGTATGTCAGGGCTGCCAATTCTTTCAAGATGGCCAAGAAGTGGTCAAGTATGTTTTCTGATTGACCATCTGTATTAATTGTCATTCTTTGGTGATTATTTTTTAATCGACTTAAATGGTCTGCCATGGTGTATTTCATATACAAAATAAAACGATTTATGACATCACGCTGACAGTCGCTATTCTGTAAGAATCTGTCCTGTATAGACAGACAGAAAGGCAATCTTTCTACATTTTCTTTGAAGTAACACATTACTCAAGGTATATCCCTTACTAACAACCATATTTTGCTTCTCAGAATAAAACATGAGTTTCTGTTTCGTAAAGGAGGGGTCTGTGACACGGGGTTATTTTATATACAAATTACAATACATTACATCTGCTAAGTTTCAAGACCATGTTGTGCAGGATTTACAGTTCAAAGATTTAAATGCATTAATTACTAAGATGAAATGATTTAAGATGAGGGCCTCATGGATATGATTAGATGTCTGACCTGCGCATTAGCCCAACATGTTGGTCAGATTTAGGTTACATACCTAAAATCGCTTCACTGTTGCAAGTGTATGTGTGTTTACATGTGTATGTGCCTGTGTGTTGGTGTGTGTGTGTATGGGTATGGGGTAAAAGAGCTCATGAGTGTGTACCATTGTATGCAGTGTATGCCTGCACTTGTGTGTGTGCTTGTACGAACATGAACATATACATAAGCCTGTGTATATGGGCTTACATGCATTTGTGTGTGTGCATGTGCGCATTTGTGTGTGTGTGTGTGTGTGTGTGTGTGTGTGTGTGTGTGTGTGTGTGCGTGCATAAGCATAAGCATGCACGTATCTCTGTGTTTGTGCATGTGTGTGTGTGTGTATGTGTGCGTGGGCATGTGTGTGTGTGTGTGTGTGTGTGTGTGTGTGTGTGTGCGCGCGCACATTGCTTTAAATATGGGGACAAATTTTCATCAGATGACATCATTATTGATCAGTAATAATAATGACAACAACAGTCCTTCGAATGAGACTATAGACGGAGGTTCTGTGTGTGAACGCATGCACAATATCTTGCTCATACGTAAAATCCTATCGCCCACTTTCGGAAGAGAAGGCCTGTTTGGCCGTTGGTATGTATGACACGTTACACATAGCATGCACCATCCCCAAAAATGGAGTATGGCTGCCTTAATAGCGGGATAAAAAAACGGTCATGCACACAAAAACTCCACTGCCTGTCTATACGGGGAGTGTCCGCAGGAGTATCAGCCTGCATACACAGAAAAAAAACAACAACAATAATACTAGCAATGATAATGATGATGATCATTGTGGTGAAAAAAAATCTGATGAATGTAATACAAGCGGGGATGAAAATGCTAATGAAAATGATAATGATAGTTAAAAATAGTAGTAATAGTCGTAATAATAATCATACAAGTAATAATAATGATAATAGTGATAGAAATAAATCATGAAAAATGAGAGAGTGCCAAAAGGTGCAAATTAATTATAACCACAACCACCATTCACCCAGATTTTACAGAAGTGTACACAATGTGTGTAGATCATTGCAAAAAATGCACCCAAAAGACCTTTTGTTTGAATGCTTTGTGTATACATATATATGGTTGTGTCTGTGCCACTGTGTGTGTGACCTACATTTTGGTAAAACCAATCTGCTCTGTAGATGTAGAAAAATTTCAGATCGCTCAACCACACAAGCGCTAGAAGATGACGGAAGTCCTGGGTAAACCTAGTGTTTAGGGGTCACTGTTTTCTAATAAAACATTTTAATTGGTCAGAGTTTAATGTGAATTTAATTAAAAAGCATCTTAACTGCTTGCTAGGTAGTTTTGTTTATTTAAGTTGGCATAGTAATTTACCCTTGGTAATAACATTTTATGGAAAGAAGGTATCTTTTCACTGAGAAGTTATTTACAGGATTTGGAATTTGGTGCCTTTAATACTTTCCAGTCGAGCACGGCAGAGCAACACCGCTTCCCTGCATGCGCGTGCACCGCACGTGCTTACAACCATTGCAGACGTGCGATTTTCGCACTTTTTTATTTTATTTTATGTTTCCTAATATGAACCTAACAAGCTATTGTTATATATCAACAGAAAGGGTAAAGTGCGAACTTTGCAATGAGCATAGAATTAAAATACATTTTTGGTAAAATAGCAATGCTTTTGTTACAGAAACAACATAAGTAAAATGTAGGAGAGCACAATCTAGTTTACGTTTGTTTGGTTAGTACGACAACAGCAAATGAGGAAGAAAAAAAGGGGCATAAAACTTCGCTCTTACTTTGAACAGATGCAGAGAAAGCCTGAGGTATTCAAGATGTGTAATCCAAGTGAATTTTTTTTTTTTAAGGCATTTAAATCATTGCACACAGTACACACTTTTCACTGTTTTTGTTTCAGATGATACAACTTATAAAAACTATTAAATATACAGAGCAAATAAAAAAAGCTCAGATTCTTTTCGATAAACGTGTACACCTTTTACCCCCTCATTTTCTGAACTACTTTACTGAACCAGTTCTAAAACCACATGTCATTCTCCTTCTGTCCGATATGTTGGTGAGGCAGGAAATTCCACACGTGCCTTACAGTGCCCAGACGGGTCTCTTTGTTTGGACTGCTCTAAGGTCACAAAGGTCATCGCTAGTGCATGTAAAACTTACCCTCCCAGTGGCTAGAACCCTGTTCTAAATATTTATGGCAGCTGCATCCCCTAGACGGTAGACGAGAGAGAGCATGGGAATTTTTTTATAGTTGTGCCGTCACAGAGGCACGGCACGTCCAAGCAGTACTGCAGTGCTGCCGTCACCAGTGCACGGCTCGTCGTGAACGGGTCGACAGAGTTGCCGTCACTATCGCACGGCGCGTCGCGAAAAGGTTAAACTCGCAAGACTGTAGGTTTCTACCATTGCCATGCCCAGAGTTCTCTCTGCTCTTATGGAAATCCAAACTGTGTAGATACTCATACCTGTGGATATTGAGCAGGATAATGTGTAACATGCTCTGATGTGGCAGGAAGCCAGTTGCATTTAAAACATTGTGAGATGTCTGACCTGACAAAAAACATGAACCATTAACTGTCCCAGAGTAATTCAGCTGGTATAACTTTCCTTCACAGAAAGGCATTTGTTATGTACTGAAAAATCAGACTAAGAACATAAAATCTCCCAGGAAGTTATTTTTTGATTAAACGCAGTGAAATGGCCTGAAGTGTAAACAAATCTAAGTGTGTGTGTGTGTGTGTGTGTGTGTGTGTGTGTGTGTGTGAATACACATTCCTCTCCTAGTCAGGACCTCTTTCCTGTTAAACACATGTGGACCTCACAAGGTTTCAAGCCCTGACAGGCCATCAGAAGTGCTGTCAACATTATACGCTGTTCTTGCTGGAGCGGGCACTTCAGAATCCAGGAATATTTTATAATGAACAGAAAAGAAGTTCAGGCTCAAGGCTCTTCACATCTTTCTCTGATATTTGTGTCAAAAGTAGGCCAGCATGATAAAATTTGACTTTTCAGTCCATATAAGGTATGTTAAACAAGAGATGTGAAATGTTGAGTGCAACAAGGTGTTTGTGTTTGGTGCATGTGTATGCATGTGTGTGTGTGCATGCACACATGAATATGGAATGTATGTGCCCGTGTTGTGTGTAGTGGCAGGAGAGGCCTTCTGCAAGGCTGCAGAACTGCAGTTGGCCCTGGGCAGCAGACATGAGGGAGCCACACATTATGTGGACGCTGGCAACTGTTACCGCAAAGGAGATGCCAATGGTGAGAATACATGACAATCGAAAAGTCAGTGTGTATGTGTGATGTTTTTATTGTATGTGTATCAGCATGTTTATTATGTGTGTGTACTTTGATTCATATTGTCATTTTTTTTTTCAAAAAAAACATAATGTTGAATAGAACATTAATTTGAATAAGAAAGATTCAGTATGCAGAGTTTCAGTGTACGTATGAATAAATGTATGTTTGTTCATTTTCAGTTAATCTCTTCATTGAAAGTGGTGTTGAGATGATGTAGGAAAAAGATCTATACGAGTAGGGTTCATAGAGGGTGGTAGGGTATGAGTATAGATGTGCATATGTACCTGTATGTGTGTGTGAATGTGAGTGTTTGTATGCACGCATGTACTTAGGTATATGTGCATGTATAGGTGTGTTTATGTGTGCTTGTGTGAAGAAGAGAAAGAGCAAAAGCAAAAATGTTGCATAATTGCCTGTGTGTGTGTGTGTGTGTGTGTGTGTGTGTGTGTGTGTGTGTGATGTCTTCCCAGTTGAGAAAGAGGGTGAAAAGACAGGCAAGTAAGCAATGTAGGGCTACTAATTCTTCCCATTTTTTCTGTGTAATTTGACAAAATCCACAGTCTATTTTTAAGAAGATAAGATTGTTTCCGATTGAAAACAAAATTGATAGACATTTTTTTTTTTTTCCCCTTTGTGTAACGGATAATATGAAACTGTCGACCTTGGGTGGCAGATGATGAAACTTCATGAAGGAGGATAAATCTGTCAATTTCAGTTGAAGTCTTCCAGTTTGTTTTGTTTTGTTTTGTTTTGCCTGTCAGGGCACAACTTGTCTGCAGAACTGATTGTAAAACTTTGAGGAGGATGTATTGAGCAGACAGTTTAGATAAAGGTTTACCAGTGCCATTGCAAAAATGCTGGAACAAGTTTTGCCGGGAGAGGCTGTCGTGAAAAATTATTGATATGAAAATGAGCAAGTGGCTTTCAAAAACAGCAGAGACAGGCCAAGTCTGCTGTCTTATGCCGCTCACATCAGCTAGTGTCAGGCAGATTTCAGCACACTTTTAGACTCTGCAAGTCAAAGAATCACAAGACGAGGCAGAAAAGATGTTCAGCTTGTTCTTTTCTGTTTGTGAGAGTGTCCTTTAGACACTGCAGCACATTACTTTTGTTGGAATCTTGAGCAAAATGTATGAATCATTTGGCTATTACAAGTGATCATAAACAAGACCAGAGTTGCGACAGACAGTATAAGATTTCACCATATGCATAGATCTGTATTCTAAAAGTTTTCCCAGGGGAGCATGTTCCCAGGTTCCCATTCATTTTCAGAGATTTTTTCATTTGCCATGGGAAGCCCTAGTAATACTTCATTGAATTGATTAATGAAATAATGCTGTTTTTAGGGGAAACACACACACACATACAAACACACACACACACACACACACACACACACACACACACACACACACACACACACACACACACACACAGAAAAGGAGAATCATATTTGGGTAGGTTTGTTTAATCATACATTTTAACTTATAAATTTGAGAAATACGTACAAACCCAGGTAGCATTATTGTACATGAGTCTTTAAGCAAGATTCCTCTTGTCTTGAAATCTTGTCAGTTGTCTTTTAACAATATTTTTGTAATGTCCGTTGCAGAGGCCATCCTATGCATGCAAAAAGCTATTGAAATCTACACTGACATGGTGAGTGTGCATATTCCTAATGTTTTTAAGGAATCTCCCGATTTTGAACATTAGTGTTAAGATTTTGATCTTGGTAAAAAAAAAACAACTCAATTTCACAAACGGGGGGGGGGGGGGGGGGGGGGGGGCATGGGGTTCAATTCCCATGTACATTTTTCAGCCCATGACTGGCTCCTAAGACCTAACCATGGGAAAACTGAAACTGCACAGTCTAGTTTCATACACTTAATGGATGGATCTCTGTGGGTGTTGCTGAGATTTTCAGACAAACGCTGCAAGTGTCAGTATCTCTCAGGCCTGGTTGCTGAAAATAAGTTTACAGTACAACCTGTCATGCAGAGTGGAACTCCCCAGCATTGTTTTCATTGTTCGGTCTGAAAGTCTGTGGCCCTTCATGCCCTGAAATATGAAGTAATTCAGTCTTTGGTGTGTGCAGGGTCGTTTCACAATAGCTGCCAAGCATCATATCACAGTAGCAGAAAATGTACGAGTCTGAGCTTGTGGATGTTGAAAAGGTAACGTACATGAATATCATTCTTCTGTGGGAAGAAAGTGGGCAGTTCATGTGTGCTACTGTGACACATTTCTCATTATCTTTCATTGGCTCTCTGTGTCTATCTCTCTCTGCCTGTCTGTCTGCGTAAGTTTGTCTGTCTCTTTGTCTCTGTCTTTCTCTCTATCTGTCTGTCTTTCTCTGTGTCTTTCTCTGTCTGTCTCTTGTCTCTCACTTTTTCTCTTTGCCCCCTCCCTTCTTTCTCTCTGTCACAGTCTTCATGTTATATTGAATGAGAACAAGTGAAGTCATGTGAGCAAAAGTCATTTGCTGCAAAACCAAAATAAAATCAATTTTTTTTTTTTTTTATAGATAAGCTGGCAAACAAAGTTGTAAATTTATTTCAGTACACACTGCATAAGTAATCGACTGAACATGAATTTGAATGTTATAGTTACTTGTTGTCAATAATTGACTGAACATGAATTTGAATTGTTTAGATACTTGTTATCACAGGACTTCAGGAAATTGTTGATGATTGGCATGATCAGGCCAACTGGAAACTGTGCAGAGACTGAGATTAAGGAAAATATGCAAACTACAAATGGTGCATGTGCGCGCACACACACACACACACACACACACACACACACACACACACACACACACATATGCACACACACACACACACACACACACACACACACACACACACACACACACACACACACACACACACACACACACATGCACACACTTACACACACAGACATACACGCACTTACACACACACACACACACACACACACACACACACACACACACACACACACACACACACACATACACACACACACACACACACACACACACACACACACACACACACACACACACACACACACACTCACTCACTCACTCACTCACACAGCACTGCTGAAAAAATATTACATGATAGGGATCATAGTATGGTTGTCTTTTCTCATAAGACAAAGAGGGAGGAAGTGATTTCATAAAGATTGAAGGGAGATTAGGTTGAGTGGGAATAGAGGGAGGGACTGAGACTCTAAGAAAGCTTGAAAAGTCACGAGGGCAAAAACAGCTCAAAGACATGATGATGTCCATTCAGTTGATTGTCAGGGAAAATGAAGTTTGACTTTGCCTTGATCTGTGTACTTTTTGTTGTTTTAGGCCATTGCAAACTATGAGCAGGCAGCTGACTACTACAAGGGAGAGGAATCTAACAGGTAAGTGTGGGGGGTAAATGTGAAGGAATGTGAAGCCTGCCTTTTATTTTTACCATTAACAGAGACTTCAGCACCTCATCCTTCCCTTCATCCATACATGACTTCTTCCTTGTGACTATGAAATGGACATGATTCTGGAATTCATGATCATGATAATGGGACATTCGTATTGCATTTTCAGACATCTCAAAACACTTTCCAATATAAGACAAAGTGAACTGCATGCGCTGCTACCCAGACTTCTGGCTCTCCTTTTCCCCCCTCCCCAGCCGCCTCTACTGCCTAGCAATGTCTCTACTGCCTAGCAATGCCTCTACTGCCTAGCAACGTTCTACTGCCCAGCAACGCCTCTACTGCCTGGCAGCCTTGTCCCTCTCTACTGTGACCTCTGTACAAATGCACAAAACCATGGACAGGCATGCTCTTGCCCGTAGTCTATCACCCCCTCCGACACACACACACACACACACATATACACATGGATACTCACATGCACACACACACACACACACACACACACACACACACACACACACACACACACACACATGTTCTTCTTGTGGTTTTCATTGTTGCTTAGGTTAACTGTTGGACAAAACATTTTGGAGGAAATCTGTTCTTGCTGATACATTTTTTTTTACATCATATCTGATTGTTGTCCTCAGAAAGAAGTGATGGCTGTTTGGATTTTGATGATCAGAACATTCTTTGGGATGAATTTTCCTGTTATAGGCTTAAAAAATTGTGTTTTTCCCCCCTTTTTTTTCGTCCACTTTCTTTTCAAATCAAAGACAGTTAAATATCAACTGGTTGAATTGTTTGACCTGCACAACAAGTTTATTGTCTAGGGAGGTAAACATGTGCCCACAAATCAAAGGATGGCTCTGTGAAAGGTTGAATCTACCTCAAGGAAATGAAAATAGTTGAAATCAATTATGTTATTGGAACACCATGAAATGTACGCATTAAAATTTTTTTTTTACTTTAACTCATTTGAACAGTTGAAATATTAATGTTGTTGGAGCACCATGTGCTGTATACATTTAAAAAATATTTTCTACTTTAACTCATTTATGACTATGTTAAACTTTAATGAATGCTAATGTACCTAGAGATGTGAGCTTGACAAGCAGCATGTAAATAGATTCAAGAGTGTGCTGTGTGTAAGTGATAGGTGATAACTGTTCATGTAATTTGTCTACAGCTCAGCCAACAAGTGTCTGTCCAAGGTCGCAGAGTACTCTGCACAGTTGGAAAACTATGAGAAAGCTGTTGAAATCTATGAACAGGTACTCACAGGGCGTGTGTGTGGTGGTGTTGGCATTTTGTTTGCATTTTTTCTGTAAAATTGCATCGTGTCATGTCCTGTGCTTTGTTTGTCGATGTCCTTTGGCAGTAACTAAACCCCACTCTTTCTTAATTTTTGCTTCGTTCTCCGCCATCAGTCGCTCCATTTTGAAAAATTATATTAGAGTATAAAAACAGCAAATCAAGTAAGAGGCTTTAAAAAAAATTTTTTTTTTTAATTGTGAAAACACACCCGTGCACCTGCATTTTCAATTTACCTTTACTTATTACATCAGTGTTTCAAACACTTCATCACAAGTATTTGTGCCAGCTTGATGTGCAATCATTCAGCTTTTCAGCAGTGTACAACACATGATCCACATGACATGATCAGCATTTTTAACAATTTTTGTTCACCAGCTTAATCCATTTTAATTCAATGTGCAATTCTGAAGCTATTGTATAATAATTCAATGCCTTGAGAGTTAATTTTTGTACTACTATTGGCTTCAGAATAGCAAGCACCCCCTTTATTTTTAGGGGGGGGGGGGGGGGGGGGGGGGGGGAAGGAGTAGTGTATCTGTAAGTAAAGTGTTGGAATTTTAGACATGCTAATTTTCTTGGGAATGAAAGTCTCTTACAGCTAGGTCTGTATACATAATCATGTGCCAAAGGTCCACCGGCAGGACTGTGTTCACTTTAACATGCTGAAAATGTGCCCCAGAATGTGAAGTAAAGGTTACCCCAAAAATGTTGTCTGTAATTTGTCTGATAATGAGACCAACTCATTCACACAGGCCAGATGAAAGTTTTCAGTGCTGTATTTTTAAATGTCTTCCTAATGCAGGCACACTTGAGAACATACAGGCAAACAATGCAGTGCTGTGTGCGATGCTTTCAGTTTCAGTGTCTGTAGATTATGCTGACAAGTTAGCCAACTCATTTGGTTGCCCAAAGAGAATTAGCCATACACAGAGTGTTTGGCAATCCAGTATGCATAGATAAGAATTTTTTGAGAAAAAAAAAAACCAAACCTGCAATGTAGTTGAATCGTTACTGTACAAGGCAAGGAAATACACAGTGTCTTTGAACTGATCTTTTTTTTTTGTTTGGATAAAAATTTTCATGGGGTTGATGTTGAAATAAAGTATCGTGGCTCAGCAGGTTTTAAATGGCAAGCCTCGATCTCTTGTGTGTATGGCAGTTGGGGATGTACGCAATGGACAACAGCTTGTTGAAGTACAGCGCGAAGGACCACTTCTTCAGG
Source organism: Conus betulinus (assembly GCA_016801955.1). Taxonomy (NCBI): domain Eukaryota; kingdom Metazoa; phylum Mollusca; class Gastropoda; order Neogastropoda; family Conidae; genus Conus; species Conus betulinus. The sequence goes on along the minus strand of JADBJO010000457.1, from coordinate 233,453 downwards.
GCCTGTGTCTGCCACATGTGCTTGGACCTGGTCAACGCCCAGCTGTCCCTGCAGAAATACGAAGACATGTTCCCCGCCTTCTCTGAAAGTAGAGAGTGCAAGCTGGTGAAGGTGAGAGCCAGGGCACAAGCCAAAAATGGGAATAGGAGTATGCTGATGGGGTGTTGCTAGTGATTAGGAGAGGGGTTTGGGGAAGTGGTGAGCAAGATGGTTTTGCAGTATTATTTGAGTATGTTTTGGATGCAAATTTACTCACAAACAAAAGGGGTGAATACATGGGAAAAATTCTTTTTGTGAAAAAGGAAAATTAGTGCCAGCACCATCAACAGCAGATGCACTGTTTATTTATGAGTTGCATTTGCCCATAGCAACCTTTGTGTTGCCTCGGTGTACCAAGAATGTCATGGTCAATAATAAAGCGACTACGTCTTGTCATGTTAAGATAGCCTTTTTTCCCTCTCTCTCAGACGAAGTAAACAAAAACATCGCGGCCAGCTATGAATGTTTGTGGAATTTCACAAAATCAGAAATACTTGGAAATCACAAATTGAATGAAGAAATCCGGAATGTAAAAATTTTGTTTAAAAATGCGAGGTTTAGGGAATCTATTTTGAATAGGGATGATAAGGCATTACAGAATACAACCCAAATGATGTCATGGGGATGTTGGCAATTGTGTACATAGAAAACACATTTCCCTTTTACCGCTCACCCTCCAACCTTCCCATTTGTTTGTTGAAACAAGCAGGTTAGGAAGGTTTCAGTTTTTAAGATTAACAGCCTTCTCTTCAGCTCGTTCCTTCCTCTTCATGCCCTGGTTCATGAATTTTGGTTCCAGAAGGTTGGCAACCATGCAAAAATCAGGAGACTAAAGTGAAGCATCAGTGGCAAATGAATAGACAGAAATAACAAACTGGGAAAAAGAAATCCCACGTGCAAGAAAGAAAAGCTGTTGAGGAAACTTGACTCGCTATGGGCTGGCATGATGTAAAGTGTTAGGAAAAAGTAGTAAGCTTACAGATTAACAAATGGAATGGAGTGCGCTTGTTTGCTCATTTACTGGGGAAATGGGACATTGTATTTGTGCATGCAAGACTGGCGGAATATGTGTCAATGAGAGAAATGGAGAGAATGAAAGATGCGTGTGCCAAGATAGGCATGCATGAGGAGCAGATTGTGTGTGTGACGCAAAGAGTATGTCTGAAATGTGTGTGTTTGGAAATGGATAGATTTTAATGTTCAAGTAGATAATTCTCATAGAAAATATATGTGTTTGGAAACGGATGGATTTTTAATGTTTAAGTCAATGATTCTTCGGTGGGTTTACAAATGGTGTGTATTAATAGGGAGTTTGTCTGTAAGGTGGAGAGGCTTACAGAGGAGCAGGTGGAAAAGTTGAGTACATGAATTGTTTGATTCAGGATGTGCCAGCATCATGACTGATGGTGAATCCATGGATTGACTGTGTGCAGAATTTACTGAAGGCCTGTGAAGAGGAGAATGTGGATGGATTCACCGAGGCATTGCGGGAATTGACAGCATTTCACGGCTAGACAAAAACCTGACGGCCATGCTGCTCAAAGTGAAGAAACAACTGAATGCAGAGCCGGACCTGTGCTGAACATGCCTCATAGGCACCCCAGTCTCTGTTCTAGTTCAGCACACACACACACACACACACACACACACACACACACACACACAGGCACATACACACATAAACAGAGGCACACACACACATGTACACAATGCAGACATGTATACAGACACACATACATCTGCACAGATGCATTCATGCATACACACATACATGCAGTTCTAAGGAAGCAACGCCGGATATACTGATCCTCCACATCTCCAAAACTCATCATCAAATATTGGCTCCAGGTTGTCCTTCCATGCATACTTTGGAAAAGTTAAAAAAAAAAAAAAAAAAAAGAAAAAAAAAAAAGAGAAAACAAAACCAAAAAAAAAAAAAAGAGAAGAAGAAAGACACCACTGTGATGCTCAGTCATTAAGAATGGGTTGTTTGTGCGAGTGTTACGATGTTCTGTTTCCCCCCTTTTTCACACGCCAAGGTATTGTATTTTCAGTTTGGTTTGTCAGTTTTACCCCCATTCCAATCTAATGTTTGTTTTGCCATTTAATGAATGTCCTTTTTCTCTTTTGATACTGTAATCATCAGTCATGTGCGATTAAGTGTTGATTAGATTATTCTGTGTCATATATTCAGCCAAGTAGCTGTACAGTCACTGATCATGGAGTGATATATGATTTTTTCTTAAGTGAGCTAGGGCTACAAAGACATGGATGGCCATTTAATATCAAAGCTAGTGACTCATTGATTACAGGGATTAGAGGAGAACAGGGCTGGCATTAGACATTGACCATTTTGTAATCCTGTATTCTCATCAGATTTGCTAAACAGCGAGAAGGTAATTCTACATTCACATCTGAAAGATCATTCCTTACGATTGTTGTGTTTCAGTTGGAAACATTCTGTTCAACATGTTTATGAGAGTTGAACTTGCTTCGATTCTTCCGTAGCTATCGTTATTCATCTGAACATTTTTTTTTTGAATGATCGGGCTTTTGTTTGAAAGCATTTTTCACACACGATTACAAGCTGTGAATTTTTAGGTATTTTGTGTGGTTCATGTTTTTTTTTATTGATGTGAAATTTCTTTCAAATGATGGTAGGTTTGTAAGAAAGTAGAATTAATGATCACTGTAAGTTCCCCAGATGGTTTTGGTTTTTGTCTATGATTGTCATACAGTATGATGTGTGGATGTGCAAATGACAGAAGAATGAATAGACTTTTGAGAAAACAGTTGCTGATGGTGGCATGTTTTGGTAAGCATTCATATCCTTACAGTGTGATTTAAAGTGTAAAATAGTATTACCTTTGAGTGGAGTAGAGAATGACGAATACTATGCATGATAGCCCATACTTACGGGACGAATTGTCGTTACATTTAATGTTTGCCATTTCTTTACAGGCTGCAAAAATTCTTTTGACCATTCATAGCAAAGGTTAGAATTTGTGCAGAATGAAAAAATATTTTCTTGGAAAATGGCTGTGTTTCTTAGATTTGTGTTTTTAATTCTAAATTTTTTGTCCTTCTGAAAGACATTGAAACAACTGTGCAGATTACACAAGTCTGAACACTCAGACCACAGTCACTGGTAAATCGGAATGCATTGTAAAGCCAACTTCTGATGGGACCATTGTCACAGAGGGGCAAGACATAGAGAGGGGAATGACTGCATAGGAAAATGGATGTCGTCAGAATCTGATATGATTTTAAACACAGTCAGAAGCGACTCTCAGAATTCTCTTGTTCATGAGAGTCAGTTCAACAGATCAAGCTCTGCCTATTGGCACACGCTTTCCCATCATCTTGTAGTTGAAAATTAAAGTTGTTCAGCATACAGAGAGTGGAGAGAAACAAGTGCAGGGAACATCACAAGTTATGCCTTTTCTTCTTCTGCGTACGCAGGCTGATACTCCTGCGGACACCCCCTGTATAGAAAGGCAGGATTAATCCCATCTATTCAACAAAGGGGGTGGAGTTCTGTGTGTATGCCCGTTATACCACCATTAAGGCAGCCATACTCCAACTTCGGGAAGTAGTTTATGCCTTTAATTTTTTTCTTTTTCCTTAAGAATGTTTTTTTAATAGAAACTGTGCATTGACTCCAGTAATCCCAGACATTGTACTGATTGTGATGACATCTAGTTGGGAGAACACTTACCTCCCATCACTAATGATCAGGACTATCTGCACATTACCAAAGCTTAGGCTGAACTTGAAAGCTGAAAACTACCGTTTGGCTGGAAAACAGTGTATTACTTGTGCAGGAATTTTCTGCCTGGTGATAGCATATATCTGGGGAATACATTTTCACAGAGCGCTAGTTTTTGTCTAGTGTATTTTTGTTCGATTTGTCTGCGTTTACAAAACTTTGAGTGTACAAAAGACATCATCTACAGTTTGTTTTACTCTCTGCTGTTCTGACTTTGTTGCTTATGCACCTGTTCTTGTTCCAGACACTTTTTTTTTATCCTTGCAGTTAAACATGTAGCGATATTGTTGTTGTGATTTGGCAACTAGAGTGACACTAGCTGTCTATCGGTAGTGTCTGTTTTACCCATAGGCCATCAGTGTTTGTCAACTGGGGGTGATACAGGGAAGCCTGGTGCCCTCTGTATGGTCTTGAGTGTGCGTGTGTATGTGTGTGTGTCTGCTTTTAGGGGGCCTCCATAGCGCAGCCATCTTTATCAACTGTGTATTTAGTATGGGTGCGACTCACGCAGAACTCATTCAGTACAGCAAAATGTTTAGTTCCTGGACTCTGTGTTTAAGAAGTAGTTCATGTTCACATCAACTCTTCCGTTCTCTTTCTTGTAGTCGAACCAGTTTCAGACCATATGCTGACATGAATGAAATGTTTAGAATGTCTGCGTTTTCTCAGCAACAACAACAAAAAAGGCAAATGAGATGCTTTTAATCCTACATACAGTCTCAGTAAGCAAACAGGATGAGGTCTGTTCTGTACACTACAAGATTTTTCAGTGTAGCTGAAAGTAACTGTTGCCACCTTGAATTAGTGTAGATAATTGCTGGTTTCTTTTCTGGACACGACTTTGGCGACAGCCATGATAGGGTCCTGTGTTGTCTGCTGGGACTGGAACCAAAACTTATCATTGATTTGTTTGTGCATTGTACATAAATCTTTTGATGTCATCAGAAACTGAATAAAGTGTGGTTCCAGTGGAGCACTCTGTGAAATACATTGTACAGAATCTGTTTAAATTGACCAATGATTATACACTTGGTTCTGTTCCTTTGTATGCAAAGGTTTTCTGCTGTGTGTGTCCGATATATTCCTGGTCAGTGTTTGCTCTAAGTTCTTTCCTGGTGATAATGTACATCACCGTGATTTTGGGTAAAAAGCATGCTAGTTTTTACTTGCAACTGAAGCGAGAGGGGGAGAGAAAAAGGAGGAAATGAGTAAGGAGGACAAGTTGTGAGAAGTCTCTGAAAGTCTGTCGGAAGTGGTACATCTTGTTTGATGATGTATAAAGTCCATTTGAATGCACAGGACCATATCAGGGCTATTACCAATGCAAACAATTCCAAGAAAAGAAAAGAAAAAAGAGAAACCCCAAAATTACTCCACCCCCACATGTATTCATGCTTTCACATATATACTTAATTGCTTACAGGTTTTGCGATTGACCTCCATAGGTACATCAAAATTAAGCCTTGCAAAGTATGGTTCATCATTTATCACACTCATTTAAGAATGTGCACGAGAAAAAGAAACGATCAATTAAACATATTAGCGCCACTGAGAGAATGTCTGAAAAAAAAAAATGCCCTATCAACAAAATAACATGCATCTGAACTCCTTGTGGATTGCAGAAACTGTGTAGGGACAAGCCAGGGTGAGGCTGTGGACAGGGAACCTGAACAAGCAGCGTGGGTGAAAATGTCACTGAGGTGTAGCGACAAAGGCAACAGAAAAGGGGACATTGCTAGGAAGTGTTCTAGCAGTGGACGGGAACCTGGAGCAGCATGGGGGTAAAATGCCACTGAGGTGCAGCAAGTCAAAGGCAGTGACAGAAAAGGAGACATTGCTAGGAAGTGTTCTGCAGTATTCCCACAGTGGACAGGGAACCTGAACAAGCAGCGTGGGGGGGTAGAAAATGCCACCGAGGTGTAGCGAGCCAAAGGCAGTGACAGAAAAGGGGACATTGCTAGGAAGTGTTATATAGTATTCCCACAGTGGACAGGGAACCTGAACAAGCAGCGTGGGGTTAAGCACCACCGAGGTGTAGCGAGTCAAAGGCAGTGACAGAAAAGGGGATATTGCTGTTAAGTGTTGTGTAGTATTCCCACAGACACTGTTGAAAAAAAAAAATGTGTATAGATATTGACAGTTACGAGAAAATAGCAGACTTGTGTGTCATGCAGATCTTCCCCCTTTTGGATGGGGTACCCCGTTTAAGTCCATGCATGTTGGATCTTCCTCAACGTCACATGTATTTGTAGATTTTATGTCTGATTTTTAAATTCAGAACACTTGCAAGGCAGGCTGAAGAACAGTGGTGCAAGTCGTTTTGTGATGGGTAAAGTAGTTTGTTGGATGTTTTGTAGACCATTTTTCTCTCTACTGATTTTGTCAAATAAATTAAATATTCATATGAAATGAACAACATTTCTTGTCTGAAGAATCTTTGCTTTTATGGATGGATGACATGTCACATAACTGGTGTTGGCATTGCTGTGGGATGAAGAATGCATACATTCAAGCTGTCTACTTGTGCGGCTTTAACCCTTCTATCTCCACCCAGGAGATGAGTGTTTTTGTCTGTTGGCAGACCAATTTTTTAACACAACTTGGATGGAAGATGGCCCAGTCAGACCTGTTTTACTCCCATGGACTCGCTGAAGTTTCTATTAAAACTAATCCTTAACTACAATGCTTGAAGGCACAAGCTTAAACTGCGGTCAAAAAAAAAAAAATTCTTGTCAGCGAGAGTTGTGGAGAAAGGGAAGAGAACGAAGATCACTGTCATAGACATATGCACATGCATGGTTTACTTTGTCTGCTCCAGTTGATCTGCATCCAAATGATTCAGTGAATCTGACCCTATAAAGAAAAGCAGGTGCCTCCTTCACAGTGCTGCCATGTCAAGCATTTGAAAGAATGTCCTCGTTTACAGGCGTCTAACCACGGAGATTCTTATGTGTGATTGAAGTAAACAGCAATAAAAAAGGGTGGGAGTGGTTAATGTTGAAGAGGGGTGGGATGGAACAATGAAGACAGATGAAAGTAAACCCACATAACAACTGGCATTGCACAGATCAAAATACCGCCAAATACTATCCACAAACCACAGCATTTCATCTTGTGCTTTTTTTTTCCTTTCTTTTTCTATCTTTTTTTTATTCCTTCCACTTGATAACAGATTCCAACGACAAGCAGCATGATCCATGAGCGCAAATACAGCAAGTACACTTGTTTCATTGTATGAACGAGATGAACTGAAGAACTGGGAACAGTGAACGACACAAGTAGTGTCAATCAATATTGCATCCATCATGTCTATGTACAGAAAACACATGAACAATCACAGGAATCGGGAATCACCTGGTCATACAGTTTACTATCAGAAGACCTTAGGAGACTCCTTAGAATATCATGCGTACCTGAACATACATACACAAACACTCTTTTCATGCAGCTGCATTTTTAGATATACATTCAGAGGCACTCTCTCACAAAATACTTACTCCCTTCACAAGATACTCCCTCATTTTATAAAATGATAGCATCTAGCAAAATCAAAAGCTATCCCAAAACAATCGCCACCCTCATAATACCAAATGGATGTGTGTATGTACATACATGTGTGTGTGTGTGTGTGTATGTGTATATCTTTTTCTACAGAATTTTCTTGCCCAGTTAAGATTACATATTTTTTTAAAATCACACATATATTAATATGACAGTGCTGACAGATATGAATGGAAGACAGACAATGTATGAGAATGAAAAATGTTGCCAGACGAGGCAAGTATATTTCATTCTGATGTCCCCAACTTCCACACTCACAGTTTCAAATATTACTGATAGAATACAGTGTGTCAAGTTCTTGAAGACATTGCAGTTCAGTGAATGTCACTATAGTATTAACAGGTAATTCCTACCAATCCCTCTCTTACACACTTGACATACATGCACTTGCCTGCACACAGAACTATATGTAACTGCTGTGTCACCAGTGACTTTGGCAGTTAAATGAAAAAAAAAAAAAGCACAAACAGCCGGTTTGTTTGTCTTATCATTCAGACTCCTATTCATGCCACTAAATCTTTCACATCTTTGTTCTTCCACCTAGCATTTCTATATGTCTTCTGTTGGCATGCTTTCGGGTATTTCCTTCAGCTTGAGCACCCATCAGCTAAAACGATGCTGACTGATTATTTTCTGCATGCTTTACATAAGACTTGCTCAACGAAAACCTTGGAAGCACCTTCTAACCTTTCTTTCTAAATGTGGCCAAATTAGGGCCAGACTATTTACAGTTGCGTACCCACAGACTGCTTAGTTTAGCTTTGATGTACATCAGACACCCAGTCCACAGGGGGAATCTCCTTTCAGCTGACTAAATGCCAGTGCTGCAGGCGCTTAGCTCCCCTACGACAAGCAGCACATAAAGAATCTCGGACTTTTCTGAACAACAATCATCATATAAGCAGCCGGCGCCCCGCATGAAAGTGACCCAAACCATTTTCAGAACTGTTGCGACTAGTCCCAGCTGTGTGCCTCCTCCATTCCCTTGAGCTGTGTAGGTTTTACATCAAATGTTGGATAGATGACTTATGTTGACTCGAGACAAATCAACACAGAGAACAAGCAGTGAAGAAGTCAAATCATTACAGAGCAACAATCATACCCAACACACTGAAGAACTAACATGCCAAAGTAATCTCTTGCTTTTTTTTCTCTCTTTCTATAATCAACGACAATGACGCCGTTGATTTGCATTCTAGTCGACCTCTATATGACAGTACCCCACTTTCTTTTCTTTCATAGTACCTACAGTTAACCACGCCCAAGAGAGATGACACCTGTGATGCTGCCAGGAAATTTAAGCAACACTCGCCAAAGATGCATTCATTCAGTGGATGAAACTTGACCGAGTAATTCCAGTCTTCCTTTCTGAGCTCACAGTCCAACTATCTCTGGGTAGGAGCAGGTCAGGGCTAAAACCTATGAATAAATACCTCTGACAAGATCTGAACCCAAGACCTCCACACTGCCTGCAAGCAATGTTCACCACTGCCCCAACGTGCTTGGTTTCTGGCAATTTATGCAGAATGAGATTTGATTCATGATCCATGAAAAAAAATGATTTACTTTGCTTTTTGTTCTCTTTTTTCTCTAGCAAAAGCATCCAGATAGTTACAATGTGAATCACAAAAACCACACTGTTTCTTTCATGGTGGAATCCCAAATGTGAGTCACAAACCACATTGTTTCTTTCATGGTGGAATCCCAAAATGCTTGAAATTTTCTATTACAACAGCTACTGGAATCAAAACTCAAGGGGCTTGCTTTTTATCAGACTTACCTATCTTATGTTTATTGATACCTGCCATAACTTACCTCTCAGACATCTGTGTATACTCCAGTGCAGTCGTGCTTCGGGGCATCCTGAAAGTGCCCTTAGCTCAGATTAACAAAGCAGGACAGCAGCAAATATAATGGAGTGGACTCTAAGAAGGATTTTTTTCTATTATGTTTTTGCAGTTTTGTCTACCTACCTATGTGTCCAAACAAGTGCCTTATTCCTATTCCACATGTTGTCAAAGAGGAATCCCCACTCCAAAACTGAAAGGAATAGAGTGTTAATCCAGCCTCTTAACAAACCCTCCATGCTCCCTTGATTCAGAAGACTGAAATCCCTTGATACTGACCTGCTTTCTGAATGAATTCAAAAGATCAGTCGATGCATCTTTCCTTCCTCTGGACACAGATGCTCTGAGCACAACACACAACTGACAACACAACTGCTCTTCACAACACGTTTTCACTGATATAGCCCCTACAATCCGCAATCACAATCATCACCAAATGTCCCTCAATATCTGTACAAGTAGCATGGTGTTTATCATTCTGTGTGCCAACATTTGAAAGCTAACAATGGTTGTTTTTGTTTAAAGTTGACCACATTTTAAATCTTCATTATGTACAATGTTCTGAGAAAAATGAGGAATGAGAGAGATCTTTTTCTTTACAATTAAACCACATTACACGAAGGTGGGTGCCCCCCTCTCTAGACCAATGACTTGTGATTATATATATATATATATATATATATATATATATATATATATCACAAGACCAAAGTGTATATATATATATATATACATATAGAACCAATATCTGCTGATGTCTGAAAGACTACCTTGTTTCTACCTGTTGATGGGTTTATGAGAAACAAGTAAATGAGAGGAAGAAATATACACTCTTTCACCCAAGCTCCAAGCCTCCATAGTTCCTGTGTGTGCTTTTGGGGTTTACTTGTTTGTTTCTTATGTTCAGTTAAAATGACCGTACTGTAAAACAAAACTGCCCAGTGCTATGCTTTGAGAACAGCATGCTACAATTTCATTGACAATGCTATACTGTTACACTGTGTGACGAAAAGTTAAGCCAAGACCAAATATTTTTCAATTTAAAAATCAACATTTCAAGGACTTAGAGGCAGCTTAAACAAAAGAAGACAACACACATCTTTAGTCCGTAACTTATTTCATAAAAAATGGCCAAGTTTAGTCAGGAGAGGAAAAAGTAATTAAAAAAAAAAAAGAAAAAAAAAAAAGAGAAAATTCGCTATATACAACTGTGGTTTTGCCGCCTTGGTGACTGGTTTTATTGTTGGCCACTTTGAGTTTTTGTATGTCAAGTGAAAACCATGTGCACTATAACTTGTGAAATTTCCATCTTCTTAATCCACCATCATCTTGTGTGGAAAGTCAAGTGCGACTGAAAATATAAAATGCCTGACTTGTCGCATTGCATACAAGTGTACACTTAAATTTGGAATGCTGCACTTAAAATGTCAAAATGTGTTCGGTCTTTTGAGACCTTGGCACCTCAGATGAAGAATTTAGGAAATCTGCATTCCTTAAATCTTTGAACATTCCTGTTTCTGGGGTAACCTATCTTGCAGGTGAAGTGTGAAAAGGCTGTGTTTTTGACCATTTGCGCTTAAAAAAGTCTTGATGCTGTATCAGTCTGTTATAACAAGTCTTGTTAGCCTCTCCCTTTATGAGAAACAAGCACAAACACCCAAACAGGTTTTTGTGTTTCAATTTGATTCACAGTCAACCTGAACATGATCTACAATTTTCGTTAATGAGGAAACTATTTTGTCCAAGTCACTGAAATCGGTCTCACTATTTGTAAGAAATTGGTGCCCACAGAGACCAGCATGTACACATTCATCATAATCCTTTTCCGGAACATGAAAGAAAAAGACAAAACCCTGGAAGGAAGTAGAGGATCGCTTATGCTCAAGCACCAATAAAACACATTTTCATTAATAATACCATCTATAATATCCTTACCTCCCCTCCCCTCCCCTGACCATTCAGACTGACGGTTATGATGTTAACATCTGAACTTGCCACAACAACACACTAAAAAAAAAAGGAAGAAAAGAAAAGAAGGAAATTACTCATCTTCATTAATATAAACTGTTGTGAATTATTCTAAAAATTGAACATTAAAAAAATCACATTCAGGAAAAAAAATAATAATGATATGCTCATACAATCTTGACTAAAAATGACAATTAAAAATGACACACTACAAAGGAACAGAGAATGTTGACTATGCTGACACAGAGGTGGTTAAACTCTGGTGTTCAACCAAGTCTTCTTGCTGCTAAGGGCATCGTAACAGTAAGTCTCCCATCCCTCCCAAAAATCTACAAAGACAGCCTCTTCTGCCTGATTAATTTGGGTGATGCGCATGAACTGAAAGACTTCATTTAAATTCTAATATCTTAAAACGTATTTGAATGAGAAGCTACCAATTTTGTATATTATTGGGGGAGAGGAAAAAAAAAAAAAAAAAAAAAAAGGGAAAGAAAAGATGCACTTTCAGACTTTTGATGCTTTGACAAACTCAAAAAAAAATTTTTCATCCTTTTGCATAATTCCAGTTTTGAATGCATGCATAAAAAGTACACTACTGTTCGACTTACTCTGCAAAATTTAGTGTACCTAAAAAGTGTACCGTGCAAGTTACCTCCCTTTCCTAGTAGTGTTGATGCAGATTCCTGTGTCCATAAACTGGTTTGAATAAAAAAAGGGGTTGCTTTAAGCACAGGCTGAGAATGATGTTCAGTGGTGTCTAAGCACGCATTCCAGGCATACAAACTGAATGGGTGAAGATGTTATTCAAAGATCTAACAAAACTGTGACTAACTAACTGTCCTGAAAAAAAAAAACAAAGCTCTATATTTCATAACCCCCACAATTAGTTATCTCCAAAACAGAACACTCTTTCTGACTTCTTAATTCAAAACAAGAAATTAAAAATCAAACCTATAATGTGATGAATCGTGTGGTGTACAAAAAACCACAACACATGCTGCCACTGTTACAAAATCATGTAAAATGGGAATTTCTTTGTAAAATCAGGTAACACTACTTGCCGTGTCTTGCTAGTGCAGCCAGGGTCTAGATTCCCAACTTTTGCAAAATACCAAGTGTGTACAGGAGGACTGATCCAAATGTCATCCTAGGACCAACAACATATGTGGTGACAACGGGAATGGGCATCTAATCTAAGCTTAACACCCCTTGTAGTTTACCCAGGAGCATCCTCTTGAAGACATTAAGTTTTAGTAATTACATAAAGAAAAAGAAAGAAACAGATGATAATACATTTCCACCTAAATTTACCAAAAACAGAAGAAAAAACTACTAAATATCCACCTTATCACAAAGCACAGAGAAAGAGGTACAGAAATACGTAGTAACGACCTCCAGTGATCGTAATCTGCCAGCCAGTCCGTGTCGTCCACGCTGTCCTGGTTCCGAGCTAGCCATTGCCTTCAGAGGGCAGGTAGTCTTTGCCATGGATCTCAGGCTGATAGGTCATCAGCACCACCATCACCCACAGGTGCAACATGGCCTGGACACATGAGATTTTTACCATAACAAAACATGCACGGACACACACACATACATACACACACACACACACACAGACACAGATACAGATTTTGACTCTGTCAAGGTGTTGCTAAAACAGAGCAGTTGTCTCTTAACACCTAATGTCAAATCACAAACATCATATACATAAGATAAACGTTTCTGACTAACAAAAAAAAAAAAAAAAAAAAAAGCCAACCAATATCCCTTGGGATGGTGAAAAGCAGTCAGTTAATTTATTCTCTTACTAACTTTATGGCATGACAAGAATTTAACATTATAATGCTGAACTGAGCAATCTGAAGCACACTAAAGCAAACACTACTTCAATGACTATAAGGAGAGTTGAGAAGAAGGGTGCCATTTAAGCTTCAGACTCACCATGTAGATGATGACAAATATCCTGGCTATGGGATATCGCCTCAGGAAAACGCCCAGCCGTATGCTGAAATCAGGACTATCTCTGTCAGATCTTGAAGTTATGTCAAGCTGCTCATGGGAACAAAACCACAAGAAACACCATGACACTTAAGTTGACAAAAACATGGAAGCTACCCCCCCCCCCCCCCCCCCCCACCCGATCTATGAAAAAGCAGGGGACGGCCACAAATTCATATTAAAAAGAAACATGAGAAAACAACAGAAAAGCACAGCACAAGTTTTTTTTTCCTTTACAAGTTTTCTGCTGTTTCTTCTGTCCCTTTCTCCATCGATGATGAGTTTCTGTAAACAGTCTTGAACTCTTTGTGTTTTCTTCTGAGACAGTTGGACCATGTGACCAGGACTGCTATGTCTTGTTACAAGATTTTCACTGTTTTTCCTTTTTTTTAAAAATGCTCCCTACATTCCTCACTGTTTGTCAATAAACCCTCTCATGACTATCCAAAGACCTCTTCTGTTCATGGAAATACATCTGAGCATAGTGTCACAGGAACGAGCAATGTTTACTCTTCAACAGAATGACCAGCCAGTTCCCATGCTTTCTCCCCTTATGGATAAAGCGACTGGATTTATAAACTCCGCCTTTTAATGATGCCAATCAGTTTATGAGGAATAAGAAATTTCATACAAGTGCCATCTCACTGAGAGGGCCATCAGAGAGATAAGTGAGAACTGTCAGCAAACAGCTGGCAAAACTGCATAAATAAATCATTCCACATGCTGAGAACAATTGCCTCTGTCAAGAAACAATAAAAGGCACAGAAGACCAGAAATAAATATAATGTGGAGAATAAAAAGACTGTATGGTGAGAGGCATCAAGCTTCAGAATCAAATAACACCTGGGCACTTTCAAGCATGGTCATCATGATTCTGAAGATTACAAAAGAAGACAGAAAAAACAGAAAAGATAAAAGGAAAGATTAAAAGATGAAACAAGAGAGACTTCCTGTACTAATCTACAAGACCACACACACACAAACACACACCCATACACACACACACACACACACACACACACACACACACACACACACACACACACACACACACACACACACACATGGAATCTCTTTCAGACCACTCCAACTTTTCTAGAAAAGGGATTTGATCAATTCTGAAACTGTCACCTTGCTGACATACACAGCATCCTCACCTAAACTTGTCAATGGTGTTGACGTAGCGTTTGACTCTCCTCGTGACTTCTGTGTCAGCTACCCCCTCCTTCATGAATGTGGGGTAACCTCTGCCGCACTGAATAAACAACCAAGATATGAACACCAGGAAACATTGCACCTATGACATGCAATGCAAGATGGTTAGCTCCATCGGTTGAACTCACAGTCAGATGTTGAGTTCCATTCTATGGGCCCGTAAACGTAAAAACTGGCATTTTTGATGCCATAATAATTAGCTTCTTTATGACTGTTTAATCATTGGTGTCACTACATGCAATGCTGTGGAAGAAAACTTTTCATTTTCTTAAACAGTTTGTAATGAATCTGAAATTTTTTCCTTTTTTCCCCCCCCTTTTCTTTTCTTCCTGTCTTTTTTTTTTTTTTTTTTTTTAAATCTAAAATACAATCCAAGACCAACATGCATTTTTCTGAAGTTTCTAAACACATCATTTGCAATGAACTAATTTTTTAATTTCACTCGTCTCTAATGATGCAATACACTCCTGGAATGAATAAACGGATCCCCAGCTTAGTCATGGATATGACAATATCATATGGATATGACAATATCATACAGCCAACAATAATCAGTCCAAACAGTTACTCTAGACAATCTTCTTAGCCCATATTCACTTCCTTTCACTCGGTCATTTATCAGTTGGCTGTCCGATGCTGGACGGCCTGAGTAACCTTGAAGAGAAAGTGGCCTTCGTTAAAGAAACGCCCATAGACGATACACTGAGACTGAGCAAAGAGGATCACAGGGGAAAAAAAGAGGAAGCACACAGACTTACAGTCATCATCATTGTCTCCAACATTAACAGATGCTGCTGTTGATCTCATCAGGGAGTTTTCCACATCACGATACTGTTGCTGTAAACCAACAAGTGAGCCAGTCTTTTACTGATCACCATGACAAGGACAAACATGTTTGGTCCACTTCTTAATTTGGTTTCCACTAGCACGGTACACGAACACCTTTATATTTCTGTTATATCCTTGGTTGTAAATGTGCACACTACTGCAGCCAAGTGAAGAGAATAAAGACAGGGACGACAGACAGATGAGGTGTAGAATAGAGAAACAAAAGCCGAGCAATGTAGAGAGAACACACAAAGAAACAACGATGGAGATTAAAGGCCATACATGCCTACCCCTAAAAATGAATTTCAGTAGCACTGATTTCAAATTTCAGTAGCACAGACTCAAAATCAGTAGCATTCATTTTTTTTTCTTTTGAAACAGTTTTGTGGAAAGTTGGTCATAGTGTCATAATCAGCTCAACCTATGCATAGAATAAGACAAAACTTTACCGTGATGTTTTAATTACAGAAAATGCGCTGTCACAAATCACACACTTTGCTTTTGAATTCGTCAGAGTCCAATTTCACAATGAGGGGAAATTTGCCACTGTATTTGTCCAGGAACTTCTGTGACGCTGATGCTTTTTTTTTGATGCAGGTTCATCGGCATCACCAGTTGGCACATCCATTCGCTTTCTCTTTGTATTAGACGCCATGTTTCTCAAAACTTCAATTACTTGCGATATCCAGTTTAGTACTTCCACTTTCAAAAGCATCGTTTGCTTGAATAACTGAGTTTAACGTCCCTCTATAGCAGAAGCCGTTGGAGACATACGCTATTCGTCTGCTTGATGAAGATGGGCTTTACGTCCCTTTTACCATTCGGTGTTCTGCTTCTGCTTTCAAAAGCATCGTCTGCTTCAACTCGCAATCATTTTAAGTAAATTTTTGTTGAAAATCTTTTTACTGAAACGAAAAATAAATTTCCATAATTGCCGTAGCTTCTTTGTTTTTTTTTGTTAATTGCCGTAGAAAATACGGAAGTTCCCTAGGGGTAGGCATGTATGAAAGGCCCATCTTCAAAAAAAACCCATTTTAAACCTAATTTTAGAGGCTACAGGTCAATCAGCTAGCAAACAGTTTGTGTGTCACCCAAGTTATATGCGTGGAACAGCTGAGGGCATCCAATTTAATCTGTATTTGAAAATTCAGCAAGGCATACTCCAAACATCCTCCAGCCAATACGCACACCTTACAGACCTATGATCTCGGATATAAACCTAGAGGCCAACACCCAGCATGCAAGTGGCCATGAAAACAACCTGCACAAAGCAAGAACAAAAGTCCTCTTACAAAGTCTGGTGTGGCTAAAATGTCAGGTGCTGAATTATCCTTAAAAGCAAAAAAAAACAAACAAACAAATAATAGTTTAAGGTTTTCAAGATCTGACCACTTTTTACACCAACTGTCCCACAGACTCGCTCCCACAATCCAAGCAGCTTCTTCTTCATTTTATGGTGAAAGTCCAAAAGTAGAGGCAAAATTAGAATACTGAGCTACAAACCAAAGGAACAAACAAATTACTGAATAGAATAGACACAAACACGTTTTGGTCTGTTGGATCTTCTTCAGGCAGGATAAAAAACATTTAAAAACATTGGAAACTAAGAATGAAGAAAAGTCAAGTCACTTATCTCTTCAATCTGTTGCAAACCATGGAATGTGTGAAAAGTTTAAAACTCCAACCCACTTTGAAACAAAAAAAACTCCTTTCAGCTCTGACCCCATGTCTCTCTATAATCCCACCCACTCTTCCCAAGACCTCCCATCCCACATCCCCATCATTTCAGCCCTGACCCCATGTTTCTCCGTCATTACAACCCCTCCCAGCTCCCCCAGACACACATCCCACGTCCCCATCCCCCAGCACCAATCGTCTAGCCTCTCTACACTACCTCTTCTTCCTGTCCCCCACCCCATGCCCCCAGATGAATCACCACGCATCCCTACCCTCCCTCTGAACCTAACTCTCTTCACCACCATCATGTCCTTTCTCTATCTCCCACAGACCATCCGCCCCAGACCTCCACCTTTCAGGCACTGACTATTGTCCATCCACTATCAGTCCCACCCCCACTCTCCCCTTCATCACCTATCCCACACTCCCAATCTTCCAGCACTCACCCGAAGTCTTTTCATCACTATCCTCTATTCCTCTCCCACACCACTTCCCCCTGTTCCTACACTTCCAGCACTAATCCTAAGTCTCTCCACCACTACTTCCCCTCCCCCTACCCCAGACCACCAACCCCACATCCCCACCCTTCCCGCACTGACCCCGAGTCTCTCCAGCTGTAAGGTCAGGGAGTTCTTCTCTGTGCTCAGGGCCTCCAACATGGTCTGCTTCTGGATCAGGCTCTCTGTCAGCGACCTTACACGTGACTCCAACTCACTCTCCGAGGTGCTGCTGATGCTCTTCGTTTGTCAGCTGAACAGCATAAACACAGGTTTGTCAGAATCATAAGGAAATCATACTAAGCTACTGTAAGAGACAACAGTGTTGGATATGTGACTTTATGTATAGAATACATATTATATGAACCTGTAGATTATGCCACGGTTTGTCTCAAGAATATACAGCAACAAGACCTATTGTCAAATAAGAGTTTTAACAACAGACTGTTCACAAGTACACAGAGATTTGCAAAATGGAGTTCACATCAATGAAGAATTTGTCTTTTTCAAGTGAATGGTACACAAACTTGGATTCAGCACAGTGTGTGGTTAGATGGGTGAAAGTTTGTTTTTCTAGACAACATCACTCTCTCTCACCCAAGTCTCTCTGAGGCTGAGACAGTCACATACACAGAATCTTTTGACTCAGCATATCCTATCACCATCACTTCAAAAGTGACCCAACAAAAAGAACTACAAGGTAATGATGAAGATGAATAAAAACAGCAGGAGAAACAAAGTGAAAGGAGGACAGAAAATCATTGCCAATTCTCAACTCCAAAGGCAGATAACTTTTCAAAAGTCACAATTTCTAAATCCCTCAATTCTGTCGACAGAATTGTTTGAATATTTGACATCATCATTTCTTTGGAGTTCTGACAAAAGTTGGATGACAAGTTCCATTTCTAACATTTATTCTTGGACAGCATAGTCATTCTGAAATCATGTTCATAATGCTGGTTAATATGTCAGTCACAGGGCATCTTGCTTGAACATCCGACTGATCGGTCACAAACTCTGCCATCACGGTATTCTGATCAGGGATATGCAGCTCCACTATCTCCCCTGTCTGACATGGTTAGTGACATGCCTTGATCTCCATTTTCTTCTGTCTCATCTTTTGCACCATCTCAGCAGGATTTCTCCAATATCACTCACAGCAGTAGCACACAGGAGGCAATCAATGTGAGGTCGTCATGAATTATACCCTCAAAGAAGACTGAGTCTGCACTGCTGCTGAAAGACTTCAGCTCTGATCAATCTTAAGTAGCGCAGTAGAAGAAAAAAAAAAAGCTGCTAGAAGGCAAAGGTCTGCTGTGAACTACTAACAGAATCAATGAATCAGACAAACTTAATGAAAAAAAAAAGAAAATCAATGAATAACACAATTACCCACAGAAATGTGAAAGCATCTGTACTTCTGTCGTAGGCGAACACTTACAAATAGCTGTCATATACAAATCGTGCAGGAAGGTAGTCTGGAGACATGCACTTGAAAACAAAAATACACACACACACACACACACACACACACACACACACACACACACACACACACACACACACACTCTTCACTCACCTGATTCCTGAGTTTCTCAATTTCGGCTTCTCTGTCTGTGATGCGAGTCTGGTAGTTGACTTTCTGCTTGTGTAGCTCATCAATGGCATATTGTAATTCCTGTATTTCCACAAAACAAACAAAAAAAGAAGAGTCACCTAACGCAAATCTTTCCCTACACAATATGAAAAAAAAATTAAACAAGTACACATAACTGTATTTTGTACACATTCAAAACAATACACACAACTTGGGGAACAGTGTACTTACAAGCCTTTGAATGCAATGCTCCTTTTCTATCCAGCAATTCATTTCTTTTCTACGGATCAGCTAACTACAAAGACCATATCTGAAGAAGCATGAAGTTCTGATCATCAAATCTATTAGAACTGTACATATTTTACTCAAATACTGATAGGAGAGATGGGTGTGTATGTGAAGAATGGTCAGATTTCATTTTAGAAAGCCAAGTTTTTGACCCGCCAACTGTGGTCTTAGGATTTGTGCCCTGGCTGAAACATCACCCAAATCCACCCAGCTGACTAGGAAGACCATGGTTGAATAAGCAAAGAGTTCTGTGCATCATATTATACAAAACTTATCATACCTCACTTAAATACTGATTGGGATAGGGGGATGGGAGCGAGAAGGGGAGAAAGGGTGGTGGTTGACAACAGACAAGACCAGACCTGTTTCTGCTTCAGCAGTTCCTGCTCCACGTCAGCCCGGTGCTGCTTCTCCTCATTCAGACTCTCCTCCAGGAGCGGATGTTGTCCTGAGCCGTGCTGCTCTCCTGCTGTAACTGCACCTCCAGGTCCTGACAGCATGCAGTAAATCATTGAGCATTCTGGTATCCAAAATACATCCAATTCCATGTGCTGTCATCAATCCAATCACATTTCTGGCAAAACATAATGTTGTTTTCATGTACGGTTTTCAAGAAAACCTGAGTACACAGTTTATGTCAAATAGACGATACTTAACATATATGCAAATACATGCCGATATACACAAAGACAAAGACATACGTACACGCATGTACATATCTACATGCACTTTACACAAGACATGAAAGTAATGACAGCATATGGAAATAGAGAGAACAGAGAGAATAAGAGCAGACAGACTCAAGACCATAACCCACCCTGCAGTTCCATACGCAGATTGTCTGCCGTCAGTTTGCTGCGCTGGATCTCTTCCCGCAGCATGTCACGCTCCTGTCGCACGGAATCATACTCCAGGCTGGACACTCCTTCTGCGCTTCCCATCACTCCTGCCCCTCACGCAGACTGGATATCAACTTCTCTTTGGACTGAAAAGGCAATTGGTGACACTTAAAACAATGATGACTGTACAGTTACCACTTGGTAAATGTTTCTAAATAATACTACTATAAAATTGGTGCCAGTCTATCCTGTATGTGATGCATAACTGTATCTTCCACAACAGACAGAGATGTGTGGTACATGAGATTACCAGCACACACTCTTGCTCTCACGAGATCCCACTGTTCACCAAACTGAAAGAGATGAAATCAGAAACACAACTTGCGCATCCATAAATATCATGAAACATTTCAAACTGGCACATCCATAAACATCATGAAACATTTCAAACTGGCATATCCATAAATATGAAACATTTCAAACTTTTCTGCCTGCAAATAATTAAAAAACAATGTCATGTCCACCACACCTTTGCCTCCAATTTGCCACAGGACACAATGACAGCAGCATGAAGTAAATTGCATGATCAACTGGAACCACTTCTGCCCTCTGTAGTGTGCAAACGATGCATGCATGAACAACCGGTCAGTTTAAGGTGCATTCTGAAAGAGATCATGATGAACCTGGGTTCAGCATGAAGCGCTATCATCTGGGTACATGCTGGATCAAACCAGGCATTCCTGATCATCAGTGCAGTGATAATTTTAAGTACCAGAATGGGTGCTCTCTCTTTGGCAATTTACAAGCAAGATGACATCTGCAGTTCCATGCGCAGCACTGGTCAACATACTCCCGGTGGTTTGACTTCAACAGCCACTTGTCAAGGTCTGCCAGCATCAAGATAGTGAAGCCTCGCTAGAATGCGGTCACATATGGACAATGCACTAAGAACACAGCTGCTAAAACCTCAACAGCACAAAGCATTCCAAATTCAAGCAAAATTTTTATCCTAAGTGATGCTCAATAGCACTTTCAGCTGCACTTGGCTTTCACACATGACATGATGGTGAACTAAGAAGAATGAAATCTGGTAAGTTATCACACAGTGAGTTGACTTACACAATAATCAAAATGGCAGACAATGAAACCGACCAATAAGGTGGCAAATTTGCGACCGTCTTTGGCAATTTTTCTGCTTTTTCTTCCTCTCCTTAATGAACTTGACCTTTTCTTTTTTTCTTTTCTTTTTTTTTTTTTAAAAAGAAATCTGCAGTCTAAAAAATCTGTTACCTCTGTTTCCTACACACCATTGCTAAGTTCCTGAAGAAGTTTTTTCAATTTCAGTTTTTAATTTGGGAGTAACTTTTGTCACATAACAGCTTAGCATCATCAATCAAATCGTAGCATGCCACACCAAAAGTGCCACACCAAAAGTGTCAGATGTAGGAGTGACATCTCAGCTGACTTCAATGACATCTAGACAATCCCAGAGGAGCAGGCCAGCAAAAAGGCTTCTTCCCCGGACCACAGAATGTAGGAAAACAAATCCTCCCCCTCCCATACAACAAGCAGAGTGAGAGTAGGAGGGAGACTGGAGACTGGGGGGACTCAGATGGTGGTGCTTGGATGAAGGACTGAATTTTTCATATTTATTACTGAAATATTTTCCATTGCACTAAAACAAGAACAGTTCACTCATGGAAAAAAAAAATATGGAAAATTGTTGGAAAGCAAGACCACAATGTACTTCCACACACACACACACACACACACACACACACACACACACACACACACACACCGCCCATACATATATACACACACACAGAGATATGAACTCCTTCCTTTCTCTTCTTGTGGACAAAACTGATTTACCTGTAAAATTCGTGAAGCCTTCTCCTTGTATTCCACCATTTCCTGACGAGCTGATTCCAAACTTGTTTTGACTGTCTTTAACTGGCCATACGCTTCCGCTGCCTTTGCTGTCAACAACAAAAACACAATCATTATACAAATGTGTGTGTTATATAGACACATAAAATGCTAGTCTCTCTTCATCTCTCTTCCATGATCTTTGTTTTGAAGCGCAGGAAAATGACATTGGTATGTGGCGATAGCTTGTGGCAGTGGGTTGGACATAGCAGAAATAGTGTACTGCTATCAATGCTTCACAGTAGTCTGTTGAGAAAACAGACTTTGACAAAGACATTATACATTTACTGTCTCCTACATCACTCTCTCTGTGTTCTCAATTTACTTAACGGCAGATGAATGATGAGACAGCTTGAAACAAGATGATCACCACACCTATTAACTTACAAGATACTTACCAGCCGCCGTGGCGAAGTGGTTAGCGTCGCGGACTCCCGCTGGGAGGTCGTGGGTTCGAATCCCATCAGAAGTCATGTGGGTTTTTTGGCCCCGACCGGCTCCTACCCAGAGTTGAGTTTGCTGCGGACTCAGTTGGGAAGACTGGGGACCACACAGTCGAGTTTCATCCACTTAATGGATGCGTTTCTGAGAGTGTTGCTCAAATTTCTGACCAACACTGAGGTGTCTGTATCTCTCGGGCCTGGTTGACGCCAGGGATATATTATGAGAGGAAGCATAGAGTACAGCCCTGTCATGTAGTCTCAGACCGAAATGGAAATCCGTAGCATCATCATAATCATCCTCATTCTCATCAATCAGCATAAAAAAAAAAAAAAAAAAAAAAAAAAAGTCAAATTCTGTGGCCTTCATGCCCTGCTCTCATGGTGACCTCAGTTTCGATGTCCTTCTCCACGTCTGTGGCCTTGGTTTGGTTCCGTCGGGGTCACCGGTATCGGCGAGTCCATGGGGGCTGTCGTTGGACGGACGTGGTGGCGCCCTCCGGAGGGAGAGCTCACTCACGCCGGCTCCGCGACTAAGCAATTATTGTCGTCAGTAGGGGGCTTAGTAGGTGGTGTCCTGCGTATGTTAGATCAGAACAGGCGCCACTGAACACCACTGAAGTGACTCGGCAGCAGTGCAGTGTCTCCTCCGGTGGGTTGCCTCTTGACGACTTGACATTCTGCTGCCTGTGGATTGCCGGTGCCGGGGCCGGCTGCGCGCGGGGGGCCGACCGGGCCGTGGCTCTGGACAGACAGGGTATCGGAATGAGCGGCGTGTGGGTGCACTGCCTCTGAGGTGGCGCAGAGGTTGGGACAGCAAAAAAAAAAAAAAAAAAAAAAAAAAAACAAAAAAACTTACAAGATACTTGGAATATTTGGATCACTATTTGTCTTGTGTCCACTGGTTTTTCTGTGGTTTCTTCAAGACACATTCCAGGCCACAGCTAGCGTATGTTTTGGAAACCGAGTCAAAAACGGGTAATGCACATCGTTTCAATATTTACATGCCAAACTATCAAGGCTTGTGCATTTTTTCACAGAATCATTGTCACAAAATCAATTCTACACTGACAATCTTGCACCAAATCACAACAGATCATAGTCTAATTACACAGCTTTGCATGAAATCGTAAACGTATCTGTCACACAAAATGATTCAATGGTAAAGAAAGTCAAACCATTCTTCCAAGGGTGCAATCTCCAACACTTTTACTCTTTTAATTCCAATCTTACGTTTTCAGTCTACAACACTTTCAAAATGAAATTATCAATAGTGTGTACACATATATGTGAGGGGAGGAGTGGTGAAGGATGGGAAGGGGATCTGGAGGTCGGGGAGGAGAAAAGAAATGGTAAAAAGGTATGAGATGCCATGGGGAGTTTTGGAGAGGAAGAGAGAAGGAGCAGCGGTAGGCCAGCCTAAATGAAAAAGAATATGCGTGCATGTGTGTGTGTGCGTGCATGCGTGTGCGTGTGCACCGAGTTTGTGTGTGTGCGTGTGTGTGCATGTGTGCGTGCATGGGTGCGTGTGTGGGTGTGTGCATGCACACGCACACATCTGTGCTTGTTCATACATGCATCCAGGCATACACATCAGCCTGTCTGTGATACGTATGTGAGTGTGCAATTGTGTGTGCGTGTGTGTATGTGTGTGAATGCGCCTTACTCCTTGGACAAGCATTTGTCTCTTCTTACATCTTTGAAGCTAATTATCTGGATACATTGGAAAGTGACAGGAGGTGGATATGGGAGTGTTACTCCTTTTCTTTTTGTTGTTGAGAAAATAGCTCTTACTATATGCACTTACAATATTCATCTTGAAGACTTGGTACAGTAAATGTCTTCACTTCTTAACTATCGTTCTGCCCTATACTGCCAGTCGCCCACACCTAGTAACTACCATCTTTCCCTTTATCACCTGTTGAGTGATCCACAATTTCATTCCCATGCTGATTACTTCCAAAGATTGGAGCATTCAGATGCCCCATTTCAGAATTACGGCTGTTGTAGAAGTGGTCACCTTTCGCAAAAAAAATTTGATTTCAACAATGAAAGATTTCAAAATATTTTCTAGCCTGTGTCCAGTGTGACTGTGAATGACAGGGGATAGATGACTGTCAGTTCCAGGCAACAACTGTAGGCAATGAAGCACTCCATACATCAGTTGATCAATATAATTAAAAAAAAAAACCCTTGTTATTCAGTTCTACCTACTGGGAGTGGGAGAAAGGGAAGACATGAATAAAAAAAAAAAAGAAAGTGAATTTCAAAAATTTAGATTTAAGTTCATTTCATATCCTATACAAATTAATTTGTTAGTAGAATGTCACATACCAAAAAAAAAAAAAAAGTGAAATTCTTAGATTAACAGTAAGAAAAAAGAATATCCGCATCAGCAGCATGTTTAGCCACATCAGTAGTGTGTGGACCGATAAAGAAAGAAAATTCCACCTACCTTTCTCTTCCGTCACCTTCTTCTCCGCACTAGTGAGAGCATCAGCCAAAGCTTTCTGTTCCTGTTCCAGCCGACTCTGTCGTTCCAGGGCCTCTTTGCTAAAACGGGCATGGAAAAATGAGTATACACCATCTCACGTCCATCTCTTTATCTGTCATTCACACTTTTAGTCTCTCTCATACATGCAAAGACACACACATATGAACACATGCACATACGCACGCACACACACACACACACACACACGCACACAAACACACACACAAACACACACACACACACACAGCACACACACACACACACACACACACACACACACACAGACACACACAACCCACCACAAAGAAACACAGCACCCTGAAGTGACAGTCATGGCATGTGCACTGTACCTTCACCTGATAAAAAAAATACTAAGATCAAATTAATTTAATGGATGGAACTAAAGAGACAAATTACAAGACAAAACACAATGCGTTTCGACCTCTCTGGTCTCCTTCAAGCAAAGACAAACAACACTAGAGAAAATGAAAACAAAGAACGAACAATCACTTATCTCCTCAATTATAATTTGAATATCATGAAAAAAAAATTTTTTTTTACTCTATTCATTTAATTTTGTTCAGCAGATGGCTTGATGGAGAAAAGCAGATACTGCTTATTCAATGTACCATCTCAAATTAAAATGTCAAGTTGACTTGACTTGAATTGGGCACAAAATGGATGTGCCTTCACCTGATCATAGTGTATGTGTGCCTGCTGTTCTCGGTGCAGAGCATCTTCCATCTCTGTCAGCTTCTGCCGCATGGTGTCCAGGGCTTGGTTGTGCATGCCACTGGCACTGGACTGGTCCTGAAGGATTCTGCTCAACCAGAGGTAGGTACCAACATGCACCAATCAGATCACAGCTACACCACACCTAACATCCAATACACAGACGTTGTCGCTTACAAAAACAGGTCATGCAAAACACACACAAAAAAAACTCTTCATTTTTGCCATCATGTTCAGTTTCATATCATGAAAAGTTCTCCATTACCAGGCAAACAGCAGTCAATAATCATGTAAACAGCTTTCTATGACCATCGAAGACCACTTTCATAAAGACGAGCTTCACAAAACGGATTTGTTTACACTCATAAAAGACAGGTTCACACAAACACATTTTGACACATAAAGACAGGTTCACACAGACAGATTGTCCACACACATAAAGATAGGTTCACACACATCTCTGTCCTCACACATAAAGACAGGTTCACACGAACAGATTTGTCCTCACACATAAAGACAGGTGCACACAAACAGATTTGTTCACACTCATAAAGATAGGTTCACACAAACAGATTTAACTCACACATTAAAGACAGGTTCACACAACAGATTTGTCCACACACATAAAGACAGGTTCACACAAACAGATTTGTCCACACACATAAAGACAGGTTCACACAAAAACAGATTTGTCCTCACACATAAAGACAGGTTCACACAAACAGATTTGTCCACACTCATAAAAAACATGTTCACACAAACACATTTATCTACACTCATAAAGACAGGTTCACACAAACAGATATGTCCTCACACATAAAGACAGGTTCACACAAACAGATTTTTCCACACACATAAAGACAGGTTCACACAAACAGATTTAACCTCACACATAAAGACAGGTTCACACAAACAGATTTGTTCACACTCATAGAGACAGGTTCACACAAACACATTTGTTTACACACATAAAGACAGGTTCACACAAACAGATATGTCCTCACACATAAAGACAGGTTCACACAAACAGATTTTTCCACACACATAAAGACAGGTTCACACAAACAGATTTGTCCACATAAAGACAGGTTCACACAGATTTGTCCACACACACAAAAGACGGGTTAACACAGATTTGTCCACACACATAAAGACAGGTTCACACAAACAGATTTGTACTCACACATAAAAACAGGTTCACACAGATTTGTCCACACACATAAAGACAGGTTAACACAGACTTGTCCACACACATAAAGACAGGTTCACACAAACACATTTGTCCACACTCATGAACACAGGTTCACACCAATAGATTTTTCCACACTCATACAGATTCACACAGATTTGTCCACACTCATAAAGACAGGTTCACACAAACCGATTTGTCCACACACATAAACACAAGCTTTATACACACTAACAAGCAAATTTGTCCAAGCTCATATAGAAGCTTTACACATTCATTCATAGATTTGTCCACACTCATAAAGACAAGCTTTATACACAGTAACAAGCAGATTTGTCCACACTCTTAAAGACAAGCTGTACGCAATCACAATGAGGTTTCTCTACACACATAAACTGATAAAGACATGTTGCATACAACCACAATGAGGTTTCTTTACACACATGAAGACAAGCCTTACACAATCACAATGAGGTTTCTCTACACACATAAAGACAAGCTTTATACAATCACAATGAGGTTTCTCTATACAAATAAAGACAACCTTTACACAATCACAATAAGGTTTCTCTACACAAATAAAGACAAGCTTTATACAATCACAATGAGGTTTCTCTGCACACATATAAAGACATGTTGTATACAAAACACACAATGAGGGTTATCTACACACATAAAGACAAGCCTTACACAATCACAATGAGGTTTCTCTACACACATAAAGACAAGCTATACGCAAACACAATGAGGTTTCTCTACACACATAAAGATAAGTTGTATACAACCACAAAGAGGTTTCTCTACACACATAAAGACAAGCCTTATGCAATCACAATGTTTCTCTACACACATAAAGACAAGCTTTATACAATCACAATGAGGTTTCTCTATACAAATAAAGACAAGCTTTACACAATCACAATGAGGTTTCTCTATGTACATAAAGACAAGCTTTATACAATCACAATGAGGTTTCTCTACACACATAAAGACAAGCTTTATACAATCACAATTAGGTTTCTCTACACACATAAGACAAGTGTTACAGAATCACAATGAGAATTCTCTACACACATAAAGACAAGCTTTACACAATCACAATGAGGTTTCTCTATACACATGAAGACAAGTTTTACAGAATCACAGATTTGTCCACACTCATAAAAAAAAACAAACTTTACGCAATCACAACAGATCTGTCAACACTAACACAGGTAAGCATTAGACAATCAGAAACAGATTTGTCCACATTCACAAAGACAAGATTTACACAATCATAAAAAACATTTGTCCACACTCTTAAAGATAAGCTTTACACAATCATAAAAAGATTTGTCCACATTCACAAAGACAAGCTGTAAAGAATCATAGAATGATTTGTTCACACTCATAAAACACACCTTTCCACAATCATAAAGAGATTTGTCCACACTCAAAAGGAATGCTTTTGACTACCATGAAGACAAGTTTCCATAATGTTACAAACTTTCTACGATCAGGAAGAAAACCTTCCAAAACCATAAAAACAGCTTTCCACAATCATCAAAAACAGCTTTCAACAATCCTGAAGACAGATTTTCACAGTCATAAAGACAGTGTGTCCCACCATCATTAAAAACAGCAAACCACAATTATGAGGACAAACTTTTCACAACCAAAAAAGACCATTTTTCCACATTCATGAAGACAACTTTTCACACAGCCGTGTGACTGCTGGCTGTGACCCACCTTTCTCGGTCTGACTGCAAGCCTGCCATTTCTTTCTCCTGAGCAGCCGCCTTGCGGTCACCTTCCTCCAGCTGCACGCGCATAACAGCCAGCTGCGAGTCTTTGGCCTTCAGTGCTTCCTGCAGGTCGATTTCTCTTGACTGCAATTCCCGTAACAACTGGTCCTGACGTGCCACGTTGTTTGTGTATTCAGCCATTTTTTGTTTGGTCTTCTCCATGTCTGGAACCATTTACAACATAGTAATTAAATTTTTTATGGAGGGAACTATAAGGCCGGTGGTTTTAAAACAACAATTCAGCATCTGATGCATTAAAATGGTCTGGTGTGTGTGTGTGTGCGTGCGTGCGTGCGGGCGTGTGTGTGTGTGCATGCGTGTAAGTGTATGTGTGTGTTCGTGCGTGCATGTGTGCATGCGTTCGTGTGTGCGTGCGTGCGTATGTGAAACTTCGAATCACATCACAAATGCATGCCTGGAATAAACTTAATCCGAGACTTCTGAAGTTACTTAAGAGAAAAATGTGTGTGTGTGTGTGTGTGTGTGTGTGTGTGTGTGTGTGTGTGTGTGTGTGTGTGTGTGTGTGTGTGTGTGTGTGCATGCGGATACATAGGCTGCATTAGGCATTCATGGATGTGTGGGTGTGTGCATGACTACATGCATGCATGTGTATGTGAGTGAGTGCGTATGTATGTGAGTGTGAGCGAGCGCATGCTGGGAGAGAGACATCCACCCACCACAAAAAAAGTGACATTACATTTAAGCTTTCATGAACCATTACTATGTTGGAAGAGGAACTGAAGAAAAATTAATGGAAAAAAAAAAAGAATGAATGATGGGTGGGTGTGGGAGTCATTACATTTAAAAATATTTACCTCTTTTTTAAGCCGTTTTTCCCCTCTCTGATGATCATGATCAAACCATGCTTTCCAATAAAGACTTTTCCATAGAAAACATTTTCATTTTGTTGAATGAAAACGAGGCTGTTGGAAGGGAAATAATGTGCGAGTCAAAGTCGTAATGATGATAATATTACTGATAGGAATACTAATAATGGTCAAAAATATTTTATATATATATATATATATATATAAAAAAAGAGAGAGAAGATTACTACCAGTCTTGGTGTCAATAAGTAGGTATGGGAGAAAGAGAGAGTGGGTTAGAGGATTCTTAAACAGCTGGGTTGCCGTGGCAACAGTCCCGGAGGCTAAGGCGATGGTGAAGTGTGTGTGTGCAAGAAATAGTGAATGAAAATAAAAAGAAAAAAACCAAATGAAGTGAGGGAAATGGAGTGGACAAGTATCTGAATAAAACAAATAGACTGATGTGAGAAATAGAGAGGGTGTGGTGAGAAGGGAAAGGAAGATAGCTATAAGTTATGTATAAGGTAAATAGTGGGATATATGGTAGTATGTGTGTGTAGTGGGAAGATATTGTGGGCTGAGACTGAAGTGATGGGTTGGTACATGTAACTTTAAGGTGTTGATGGTAAGAGGGTGGAGGGAAGAAGGGGATGGGTTTATATACTGACTGGGGGGGGGGGGGGGGGGGGGGGGGGGGGGGGGGGGGGGGGGGGCATATTCACACCTATACACTCTCTCTCTCTCTCTCTCTCTCTCTCTCTCTCCCCCCCCCTCTCTCTCTCTCTCTCTCTCTAAAAATTAAGTTATTGTTTCTAAGTATTATTATTTTAATTTACTACAATTATGGCCGGCAATGGGATTAGTGATAATAGGACATAATGCTAGAAGCATAAAGGTGAAAATGACTGACGGTAATAACAATGACATCAGTGTTGTTGTAAATTAAATGTAGTGATGTAATGATGTGATGAAGAGAACAGTAAAGGTAATGATAAGATGATAGTGATAAAGTAATAAAGGTTTTAAAGTAATAATATACCTCTTACCATCAACACCTTAAAGCGGTGGTAAGTGCAGTAACACTAGCGGAAATAAAGGCGCCAGGAAAGGAGAGGGAACGACCAGCGATAAAGGAGCTAGCATTCTATTTATTATGTGTGTGTGTGTGTGTGTGTGTGTGTGTGTGTGTGTGTGTGTGTGTGTGTGTGTGTGTGTGTGTGTGTGTGTGTGTGTGTTCCATTAGTAATGTCAGCCTTGTTCATTGGTTACCCCCGCCTCCACCCCCAGCAACCGCCATACCTACCAACACCCCTACACATCATTACAGGGCAGGGGGGGGGGGGAGGGGGGAGTAAGTCGATTGATTGACGTAGCAAATGGTGAGACTCGGAGAGTGTAGGAAAAGGGAAAAGATGATAGCTGCAACCTATGTCTGAGGTAAACAGTGGGAGGTAGGGTAGTGTGGGTGTGTGTAGGTGGAGGATATTTTAGACTGGAGCTGCAGAGGTAGAATGGTACATACTACTTTTTTTGGACGTTGATGCCATGAGGATGGACAGTGCCCAGTTTGGCAATGAGATAAGATTCCTGCATAAGGCGTTCCAAGTTGTCACTCTTCGATTGCCAAAGTGCCAAGACTTTGACATGGTTGATGTTGTGTTGGGCATGGTTGAAGTGTAGGGCGACTGGTTTGGGCCGGTGGTGGGGGGCGGATGTCGGCCAGGTGTTCAGAGATGCGCGTCTCAAGTGTGCGAGATGTCTCACCTACATAGATCTTACCACACAGCTGGCAGTGGATGGCATACACAATGTTGTGGCTCTGGCAGGAGAAAGTGCGTTTAATAGTGAAAGAGCCCGTGGGGCCATGTAAGATGGTGTCTGGTTTGGTGAGAGAGCAGAGCAGATTTTGCAGTTGGGTTTTGAGCAGGGGAAAGTACCTGGTGGCTTAGGTGTGGATATTTTGTTCAGCTTAGAGCGCACCAGTAGGTCGTTGAGGTTTTTGTCACGTTTGAAAGTGATCATTGGTTTGGTCTCAAAGGCAGGTTTATGATTTTCTACTATGTGCCAGTTAGACTTCAGGATCCTGCAGATGGGCAGATTGTGAGGATGGAAGAGAAGGCAGGCAGTGGGTCTGTCTGTCTCTTTGGGAGGTTTTAGTTCCAGAGTAGATGTTCTGGATTTAGCTGCAGTGCGACTGAGAGCATCATTGATGACGGCACTAGGGTAGCCACGGTTGGTGAAAAAAATCAGACATTTTGGTGCTTGTATAGTGAAATCTTCTTCGCTAGAGCAGAGTCTGCGTAGGCGAAGGAATTCAGAATATGGAATGCTGTTTTTAGTGGACTGGTGGTGGGAAGATGTGTAGTCCAGGTATGAGTGCGCATCAGTAGGTTTGTAGAAGACTGAGGTTTTTGAGCAGCAGTCCATCTTTGAGGGAGATAGTGATGTCCAGGAAGTTAACTGACTGTGAAATGGTGTAGGTCAGCTGGATGGATGGATGGAAGGTCTGAGCAAAGTTGAAGTTGAAATTCTGGAGGTCATGTTCTGGCATGGATGTGGCTCCCAATCCATCATCTATGTATCTTTTGTAGAGCTCTGGTGTTGGGCCTGTGTAAGAGGTTAGTAGGCGGTGTTCTAGGTGTCCCAAGAGGCAGGCATAGGATGGTCCCATTTTGGTTCCCATAGCAACACCACTGATTTGTGAGATGTATGGTTGTTAAATTCAAAAGTATTGAGGGTGAGGACTAATTCTGCAAGTCTGACCAGTGTAGCTGTGGGAGGGTGTTGTTGGTTTGGGGGCCGTTTGTTAAGGAAGAATGCGAGGGCCTTCAGTCCATCAGCATGAGGGATGGAAGTGTAGAGAGAGACGACATCAAGTGTAAAGAGGAGGCTGGGTTGAAAAGTGGGATCTGTGTTGTATGAATTAATCATGTTGAGTGTGTGTGTAGTGTCTTTGAGGTATGTGTGGGGAGGCCTTGTACGATGGGTTGGAGGAGAGAGTCTAAAATACTGTGAAATGTGTTCTGTAGGGCAGCTGCATGCAGATACAATGGGTCTGCCAGGTGTATTGGTTTTGTGTATTTTAGGGAGCAGGTAGAAGGTGGGTTGTTTGTGTCTGTCATTATGAGGAGTTTGGCTGTCTTCGGTAAGTTGTTATGTTTGATTTCTTGTTTAACTGTGTGGTTGAGATGAGTTTCTGGTGTTGGGGGAGGGTACTGTGAGTGGTGTATAGAAATTTGTGTCTGACAGTTGTCTGTGTGCTTCTTTTTGTACAGCTGTTTGTCCCAGACCACCACTGCACCACCCTTGTCTGCTGGTTTGATGACATGTCTTGTCGTTGTCTCAGTGATTCAAGGGCTTTTTGTTCATCCCGAGAGAGGTTGGAATGGCGGACAGGTTTGGATTTAACTTGAGAGATTTCTTTTCTACACTTTTGATGTAGAGTTCAACTTCAGTGGATTTGTCAAGAGGGCTGGCGAAGTGCTGGAGTTCGAAAAAGGTGGGTAAAAATGTCTGAGCTCTCTGGTAGAGGGGGCTTTGGCACACCGTCAAGTGCAGCCATCCATCTTAATTTTCTAAAGAATCTTTCAACATCAACGTGGTTTTGATATTTATTGGTGGTAGACTGAATGGGAATAAATTTCAGACCTTTTGCCAGGACTGATCTTTCATCATTGGTGAGAGTCAGATTATCAGGAATGCAGCGAACAAGGTGGTGGTGTTGCTCATGGGTGATAGAGGGGTCAGTGTTGTGTGTAGGGGGGCTCAAACTGGTCTGGGTTTGCCTTGTATTTGTTTTGTAGTTTCGATAACTTGTCTTGCTTAATCTGGTGGCAGTGATTGTGGATGAGTTGGTTGTGTGTATGGATGAGCTGTCTGAGTCTTGAAGCAGTGGCTATGGGCATGATGATTGTGGTTTGTTGTTTGAAATATTGAAGAAAGACGGGAGA